>BMAO01021070.1:0-41798 GCA_019973975.1 Trichonephila clavata | reverse complement strand
AAATTATATACTATAAAATAAATAGAAATGAATACTTAAAATAAAATAATTAAATAGCTATAACTTTGATGACATATATTTATAAATAAAATTAGCTGGATAGTTATAGTCTAGGCAACTTTGAAAGAATTTTTTATAATTATTAATTCTCAATACTTCTTCAGATACTAAATCATTATTTCTTTTTATATAATTTAGAATGATATTTCTAAAAATTGAAAATGTGAAGGGTACTATTTCCAATATGGCATTTTTATAACATTAAAATCAAAAGAGTCTCTTTTATCAAAAATATTACTTTTTAGCATATTATTTTCAACTTTTAATTCTAGATCAAGGAAATTTGCTGACTCTATATTTGCAATTGGTTTTTAATAATTTCAGGTAGGTTAGATAATAATTAAATATAGGAGTAAAGTCAACTTTATTACTGAAAATAATTAGATCATCGATGTATCTAAAAAAGTTAACAAGAGTCTGTATCAATTTTTTCATTCTCGTAATAGTGTAAATAGATATTAGCCAGACTATTTACTAGCTGGGCCACCCTGTCGCAGACCTTTAATTTGTTGATAATAAGAGTCATTATGAAATATGTAATTTTTCTTTCAAAACAAATTGTATAATAATATTATATTTATCATAGTTTATCAATTTATTTAATGAATATTTAATATAAACATTACTAAATACTTTAATCATATCCTCTATATCAATAGAGTTGAATAAGTCTTCGAAATCAAAGCTATGCAAAGATTTAACACTCTTACCTTGCATGTTCTCAACGATATCTTTACTATTCTTTACAATAATGGAGTTTGAGATATTGTCTAGAGTGTGTTGTATAACTTTTTGCAACACCTTGCCTGGTTGTGTAATATAGGTATTAAAACCATTAGTAATAGTTCTGAATTTAATTGGACACTTATGAAATTTTGGTGTTAGAAAATATAAAGGAAAATTGATATTCTTTGTATATAAATCTAGTTTTTTAAAAAAAGCTGAAATACGGTTACTGATTTCTCTATTGCTGGTATTAGATTTAATAAACGCATTATTGTTTTGAAACTGTTTGTTAAGTATAAAGTTATAAAACCATTTGTAAATGATTGCATAGTTGCCCTGAACTTTATCTACATATACAATAATGAAATCTTTTTGAAGATATAGGATTATATCATCACTCGAAAAAAACTCAAGGGCTTTGGGGGGGGGGAGATCCGGACCCTTAGGACACCTCCCTTGTGTGCGCCACTGGTTTACTTACCTCCAATACTTTTCAATTATTAGTCGTTAATGTATTGAGTATTCTGTCACAAGTCATGATACATTTCTCTAACCTCTAATATTGCTAATAACTAATGATACATTATTATTATAGTGAAATCTTTTTCATACTTCACACGATATAGCTAATAATTCATGATATCCAGTTCTTTTGATTCATTCAGCATTTCTATAGTGTATAGAGATCAATATCTATGATTCGCGAATTATTCTCTTACGTCACGATATAAATTTCTAAGCCCTTATAAGATCCTGATGATCAATTTCCATACTTTATGGAGGCCATGGTAGCCTAGTGGTTATGATCAGGGACTCGGGGCCACCATGCCATAAGTTAGAGCCCAGTGCAACTGAAGAACCGCCTTGTAAGAGGGGCTAATGCACGTTAAACTTGTTGAGGCACAAAGTTCTTCCGTTGGTGAGGTTGCGGAAGTTCAGAGAGAGGATGCCAACTCAGGTGTTGTCTTCGTTACGACTGTGGTTCAAAAGTACGAGGTCCATTACCAATAAGGTGTTGCATCATAGTGTGACTTTAATAAACACTTATTCATTCGGTAATTGTTCATAATTGATAATACTGAACTATTATGGTACATGAAACCTCTCATACGTCATAATACAGTTCCAAAATCACTAGTAATTCATGGTGTTCCGTCCTTTTGATTCATTCAGCATTTCTACAGATATGGCGATCAATACCTATGATCCGCGAGTCATTTTTTCACATCACGATATAATTTTCTTAACCTTAAATTCACAATGTTCAGTTTCCAAACTTTTTGAACTGCTTTTATATGCCATAATATAGTTCTCTGATCACTAATAGTTCCTGACAGTAAGAAAAAGATTTTTACAGATCCATTTTATTAAGTGGCGCACACAAGGGGGGGGGGGAGTCCCTGGGTTTGGACCACCCTCAAAGCCCTTGATTTTTTTCCGATTGGTTACAATTCTATGTATATAGTATGCAAAACTTAATTAAGTATTTGTCATTAATAATTAATTTTATTAATTAATGCTAATTATTTATTCAATAATTAATTTTTTACAGTTTTTTGTTCCCGAAAATCGACAAAATCAAAAGAATATGTTCGGTGGGGTATTGGAGCATGATTAGAGAATGGTGGATTTTCGCCCCCGGATCCCTCTCCACCCCCTTGAAAAATTCCTATGTGCGCCCCCGATTTTAATTTATAGTTTTCCAATTGTTAATAGTATGGTTTTTGTTCCCTAATTAATAGTAATTTGATACAAGTAACTGGTTTAAAATTCAATACCACTTGCTAAAATAATTAAAACCATTATTCTGTTGAGACAATCAGTTAATTATCCACAAAAATCTATTATAGGGAGAATTAAATTAACCTAAAATCACAAGCACGATGTGGACTGATCGAAACGCGGAAATCACACAGAGAAAGAAAATGTCATAATACTTAACAAAATAATACCAAATTATATCAATTAGTGATACGTAATTTCCCGTTATTAATACGCAATTTCAACCGAAATGTAGGTCATAACTTTTAAATAAACTAGTTTACATGATTGTGTCACAATTTTAGAACAATCTTTTCAAAATAAACAAATCTCTTATCTCATTAACACGTTACTGTTCAATTAAAACTTGCACAAAGACTTAAAACTTCTTGCCCAAATCTTTCTCAAAATACCATTTTAAATCCACGCTCGAGTAACGCTCAGGAAGTGGACATACACATACTGATACATTGAATAACCCTTTCGTAAATATTACGACGTCAACACAATTCACTTAATGTAAAAAGAGGGTATATCTAAATAAATTTCAATAACATGAAATGAAAAAGTTTTCAAATGGGGTCGAGTACATTTCACTTTCTATACATTACGCTGTTGGATGACCCAACATGCGTTTCCTGCTGTTGCCACCACTCGGAAGCGAACTTCCTGCGCGTGCTGAAAAGGGAAAGCTTCAAGGTTTTGACATTCTAACTGGAGACCGCAGCGGAAACGGGTGCTCGTTCAGTTTCAGTGCCGCCCTATTGTTACCCAATGACGATTGTTGTCCCCTTTGTTGGAATTATTCTTTCTATTCCCCCCGAACGATATTCGTTTGTTGTGTTACCTAGTATCGTTTGGCGACGCCATCTGTCGTGCGCCGCCCCTTGTCGGAAAGGGAAGAGATTAACTATTGATGAAGGAATGAAACGGGTTCTATTTGGAGTGGAGTGTGCTGAACTAGATATCTGCACTTGATCTTATTTTTGATGGTGTTGAAATTTCGACGTGTGAAAAAAGAAATTTAAAAGAAGATTGTTCGGGTTGGTGTACTTTATTTTATTTATGTTTATATCATTGCACACATTTAAGTAGCCCAGTGGTCTATTAGTCTCTTCACATCCGACCATTTTTGTTTTTTCGAAACACACACTTCGAAAATATAAACCTAATATTTAAGTAAAAAAATTCTTTGAAAGTATTTTTAATATGGACTTAAAGATGATGATACAACTGCTTCTGCTATTTAGTAATATTGCTTATAAATAATTTTATAAAACACAGAGGGAAAATTATTATATCAGTAACTTAATATTATAATATTTTGTAAAATTTCATGTCTTCTTTAAAGCAAAAACCTTGGCACCCAGGACCCAACTTTCTTAATTATCCTGGCAGTGAGTGGGTTAAAAAGTCCATCACCAATAACTTTTGTGAAGTTCTAAAATAACATTAATTCAAACCAGTAGCGCACACAAAAAATTTCAAGGAAGAGGGGGAGTCCATGGTCGAAAGTCCCCCAACTCGTATCATATCTCAAGACAACACCAATTGATTCTTCTGATTTTGTTAAGAAAAAACAGTAAAAAATAAATTATTGAATTAATAATTAGCATTAACTAATAAAATAAATTGTTAATTACAAGTACTTAATTAAATTTTACGTTATATATAAAAATAGAATTATAATCAATCGAAAAAACTCAGGAGCTTTGGGGGGGGGGGGGTCCGTACCCCTAGGACACCCTCTTGTGTGCGCCAGTAATTCAAAGAAAATAAATAAAAAAGCGCAAAAAGTCAGAAATCGACTTAAATGTACCAACGATCATAAAACAATTTTTTCTTGCAAAATTTTTAAGTTTTCAAAAAGCAGAATGCACTTTTTTAAAAAATTTTAAAAATAAAAACATAAAAAATCCAACTGCAGACAACAATTGCTTTATTGGTGATATGAATATTGCGCACATATTTAATTATTAAAGTCGAAGTAACAAAATAGTTTTTTAATATTAATTTTCTTATAAAAATCCTTCAGTTAAAATTATTCTAATAAGCACACACCCGTTTTAAAATAACAGATATTTAAGAAGTATTGAATATTTAGATGCAAAATCATTACGAACAGATGACGAATGCGATTTGAAAATAAAACTCACCTATGAACTTCTAAGAGTACGCCTAAATGAGGTAAAGTTACAAACACAACTGCAGACATTATTTTAATAGATTTTTTTCATGGTCGTAAAGAAGAATAATTAACATTGCAAATGGGTATGGAGGTAATTTGAGAACACATACTGCCTCAAGCTATAAAAAGCTTATCTTTTGTCAAAGGTCGCTCCGTGAGTTAATTCAACCTGGACTGCAATTACGAGATGTTTCAAACGTAATTTCAATTAAAAAAAGTTCTTACATTTGATTGTTTTGTTTCATAATTCGTTTCTAACATTAAATTATCGTCTAATCAGGTTTGATAATGATATTTATTGATGGATTGAAAAGAAAACTATTGACAATATTTACATTTGTGAACCATAGTTATATGTTCACACAAAGTGATATTTTTTAAAAAACATTTGCATTTTAATGAGAAAAAAGGACATGTGATTTGTATATACTGATACATTTTATTTGTTCATAGACCGAGATTCATCTTAATTGATCCTGATTTAAATTAATTCCTAAATTTTATTATTATCTTTATTTTCTACTTATTTTTATTTAAAATATTAATTTCTCATTAGTTTTGCAGTTCGACTTGCTCGAACTCATAACTATTAAATGATTGATCGAGCTTCTTAATAAAATTTAAATGTAAAATAGCTGATTATTCCAGTCAGCCAATCACAGAAGCTCCTCTCGACACCAATACATCCTAATTTTTTCAATCATCGTTGAGGAAAACTGGAGTACTTGCCCTGTCGGACTCTGATCTCCTATTGGATGTTTTTAGATGGATGAAAATTTTTTCCAATGCCTAGTGTATTTAAAATAAGTAAAAATATATAATACTACTATTTTAAAAAAAATTAAATTAAATTTTTTCAATCCAAATTTTTTTTTCACACTCGGATTTCTTTGCTGCCACTGGAATGGCTAGGTCTGCCCCGACCACCTCAAACACAATAAAGTTTTTCAAATTCAAAATACATTCAGTATATACTTACTTACTAAAAGAAATAGGTATAAAAATTAATTCTATTTATTATATTTGATATATTTATGACGAGAAAGTATCACAATACATTAGAGCAAACTTTCGCTCACCGCGGCCCCTCTTAATGTATCAGTTAAGGTTTCTTTCCCGGGAACCCGGAAAATCCTGAGATTTTCATACTTTTTGTTTTCGCGGGAATGATGCTTCTTTCCCGGAAACGACACGGGGCTGAAATAATCTGAGGCAGATAGTTTTTAGATAGTAATTTGCGATCGCTTACCCCGAATTCCTTAGAAGGAGAAATGTTCCCCGGCAGGGGGGGGGGGGGTTAGAGGTAAGGAAAAAATAAAAGAATAAAATAATGTAAGGCTGGGAAAATTTTTGCAGCTTTTTGTAAAAAGAGTCCTATTTGTCCTGATCAGTTCCTGTCAATCTGTCGAACATCGCTTCGCAACTAAAAGTACTTAGTTTTCAAAGGAACATCATTCCGTAGGCTGCCATCATGACTATACTCTGTAAAATTCTGTTATCTTGATTTACACTGGATAACGTAAGTACTTACACTTAAAACTATTAATTATTTAATTTATTTAAAAAAATTTCGGATACTCTCTTTATTATAAATTATTTAATTGAATCATCCGTTTGAAGAAGGGAATAAACTTTCTGAGAAGGGGGGGGGGGTTAAAAAAATCTTGTTTTTTTTTCTTATTTATTATTGTTCTTAACAAAACTTATGTATGAGATTCTTACATTAATATTTAGTTATTTTTATGAAACAAAACATAGCACTTTCATAAAACAAAAACTCTCAGTTACACAAATATAATAAAATCTCCTATATATAAATACGAGAAATCATATTTTTAACGTACCTGATCGTTACTCTAGCAACAAGTAAACTTTAAAGTATTTATATATATATTTATCTCTTAGTAGCAACATTAGAGAAATAATTGATTCATAATTGATTAAAAAATAATTGATAATTAAACGTTTAACTGGGTGAGGCTTTGAAAACAATTCCCCAGACATTAGCTGGAGCTGAGGGAGCATTTTCTGCAGCAGGGTTATTCATAATAAAGCTAAAGACTAAGCTGAGTGAAAAAAGCATGGATCGCTAATGTTTTCCCGAATTCTTTTTTATGTTTCCCGAATTAAAAAAGAAATAATTAGCATTCAATATTTTTGGAATTTTTAGCTGAATCTATAAATCATTATATTTCTTGGAATTTATATGTATTCTTATTTTATATAATTATTATTGATATCAATTAAAGATAACATGCTTTGAAATTGTTTGAAAATTTATGTATTCCCAGGAATGGAAAAAGCAGGGAAATCAGAAACCCTAGTTTCAAACTGATACTTCGAACCCACAAGATTTTGAACACTCCTCTCTGATTCCGAACACATAGCTGAGTGATTTAAAGGTTTCTCAATAATCCTAAAACTGCCTGTGCTACATATACAGTCTTTTCCAACACTTTTTTCCTTTAAGAAAATAATAAACAAATTAAAAGTGTTACAAAATACTAATTTCCAATAAATAAATATTGTACTTAACTTGTATTAATTAAAAATTTTGAGAAGGAATCGTGTGCATTTCTTATACAAGTGCTATTACACTGAAGTGCTACTGAATTAGGGATAGTAAGGGCTATGCAAATTGTGCAGCGCTGCGCATCGTTTATGCGCAAGTGAGAGACCTGTGGTAACTGCATATATAGCGCGTACTGTGGTTGCTCTGAATTAGTTGATGCAATTGCCAGTATGAATTAACTGCCAGATTTAGACCCCTTCGATTGCGGACAAATCATAGGTGTGCGACGCATGGGTCATTCGATTTCCGAAATCGTCAAACAGCTAGAATTTTCAAGATCGATAGTGTCAATATACCAAGAATACATGGATGATGGGCAAAAAAAACTAGTGGTCGGGCAAACTGCAAAGGGCACTTAGCCTTGACAGTACGTGGTGAGAGACAGCTCAGGCGTATAGTACTTAGCCAACGAAGCCAAGCATTAGCTCAAATTACCACCCAGTTGAAGGACAGTGCCAGTCGTACAGTTAGTAAACAGACTGTGGAACGCTCGCTTCACTGTATGGGTTTCGGGAGCCATCGATCTACAAGAGTACCATTGCTCAATGCTCGCTATCGAGCTGCACGTCTTCCCTGGGTAAGAGAGTGCAGAGACTGGAGTGTAGAGGACTGGAAATGAGTGATCAGTCTCAATTCTGACTACTTAACGCCGACGGGAGGTTGAGAATATGGCGTCAGGCTTATGAAGTCATAGATCATGCATGCCAGGTTGGAACTGTACAAGGGCATGCTGGCTCAATCATGGTCTAGGGTGTTTTTTCGTGGCACGGTTTGGGATCTTTGGTGTGTGTACCAACCACCGTGAATGCAATTCGGTACGTAGAGTTGCTGGGTGATCACCTCCATCCGTTTATGCTGTTCTGTTATCCGCACAGTGATGGAGTTTTCCACCTAGACAACTGTACCTTGATTGGCTACTGGGTGGTTGGATGAGCATTCCTCTGACTTTTCTGTCATAGGGACCACCTAGAAGCTCAAACTTAAATCCCAATGAGCCTTTTTGCTATGTTTTGGAACAAGGCGTGAAAGACCATCACACGGCACCTCCGAACCTTTCTGAATTATGGACAGTTTTATCCAGTAATTAGCAAGTTATTCCCGTGGAACGTTTCCAGACACTTGTTGAATCTATGCCTCGTCGTGTGGCAGCCGTTATCAACGCCAGAGGAGACCCAACTCATTATAGGGTAGGTATCCCCAATTTAGTGACATTTCAGTGTACATCAGGAATATTCGAGTCTTTAATAGAAGGAAATCTTAACATTAAATGAGAGACCTTTGCGGAACCCCTAGAAAGGCACTGGGACACCCAGGGTTCGAAGACCACAGTTGGAGAACCGCTGCATTAGAGAATAGGGATATATATAATTACGAATCTTTTTTTAAAAAAATAATATATTATCAAACACTGAAGAAAATAATAATATATACATAAGCACCTTACAACGCAAAATAAAAAAGAAATGCGAGTTCCCTTTATAAAAATTTTCAAAAGAAATTAAAAAGCATATTTAAAATAGAAAATTCACACAAAATGAGAAGTAACAAGAGAAAAATAATGATAGAAATAGTTTATACAACGAACTATTATGGAAACTACTTTAAACAAGATATCAATCATTGGCATGGCCAAGTAATTTTAGCGCGTTTTTCACATGTTGTATTTTACAATAATGCAACTAATGAACTTTTTACTAACAGAAAGTAGTGTGTGTGTGTACTATACTGAAAAAAAAATATTAAAAAATTTTTTTTAATTAAAAATTATTTAAATTTAAATATGATTCGGCTCATCTAGGGCACAAATGCGACCAAATGCCGAAAACCCGAGGTCAATCGGTTAATTATTGGCTGAGAAAAAGGTACGACAAAATATGGAACGAAGACGAAATTTGCGTCCTAATAGCGCTTTTTTTACACTACGTGAAAAACGCGCTAAAAATATAAAATAATGATTTGAGTAAATTATGTATGTAACAACGAACGACTCAAATAATAGCAAGAAATAAAAAAAGATAATAGAAAGTTCAAGTCTGGAGTTCTCCAAAAAAGCTATATAATTTTACTTTCAACCTCTGACAGAAAAGTATTTTTTCTTAAAGAAAAAATCCCTATCAAAGATTTTTAATTCGAAAGCCTCAAAAAAAAAAAAAAAATTATATAATGTTGATAGATTTTTAAAAAATGAAATAAAGGGCTTTTTAAAATGTGCCAAAGGAATAGTTTTATCCAATCAAATTCTTTTTAAAGTCAAAAATTCTTTTTTTTTTCTTGCTAATTAAATAGAGACATCGCATCAATCTTTTTCATTCGAAAAAAAAAAATTAAAAAATCGTCCGCGCTTTTACACATAAACCGCGTCTCAACAGGAGTCCGTTAATGTTCCATTTTAAAGTCAGACGATTGGGACGTTCGTTTACTTTTTGCATAATGGCAGCACAAGCGCGTAAATAAAAAAAGAATCAAAAATGATTCCATCATAAAAAACACACACACAATAACGAAGAATAAAATTTACTAAGCTTTTTTAGAAAGCTTCCTTTTTGCGAGCAGAAAATTTCGCCGTCTTCTCATTAGCTAATCTGGAACTTCGAATGGCAATTGTTAGCTGGACTTTATTAAGAAAAGGGTTGCGCTTCCACTTCGCCATTATAAAAACAAGACCTTGACTCGGAACTTGTTATTTTTTCTTTCTTTTCTTTTTTAGCATTATTGCCTTTTCTTCTTTTAAAGGTCTTTTATTTTTAATGTCAGCGGTATTACTCCTTTAGTAGCGGCTCCTTCATAAAGAAGTTGAAAGAGGAAATGGCCCTAGTCGCAATCCTACATGTGACCTTCGGGAATTAGGTAAGAGAAATTCAATGGGGGATTTTAAGACGTCATTTTGATAACTCCCTGGAGGTTTATATTCTTTTCCTTTTCTTTTTTTACCTCTTTTCAGTGGAGTTTGTGCTATTGAAAATCGCTTAGTATGTCTCGAGTTTATACAGTCTGGTTTCGGAATGTCTTTATTTGAAATAAATGGCTCAGCTGCTTTTCAGTCGTACAAAAGAGGAATTAAAAAAATTGATTTTGGAACTGAAAAAAGAACTTTTAAAAATGCGGAAGACGGAACTAAGAAAAGAATAAAGTTATTTCTGGTCACTAATTTTAAGTGAATGCATTTTTAACTTTAAAAAAAATGCTTCTTATATTTTGAATGAATATGTGTGTTAACTAAAACATAATAGTTTTATCTTTTACAGTTTTATCGAGATTCTAACAATAAAAAGCAAGAAAAATGCTACAGTTCCGCTTGTTTAAAACTCAAGAATAGTAAACGTTAACAATAAACACATTTAATTCAATTAGAACAGATAGAATAAATGCACGAGCGTGAAATCTGGAATCTGTCAAAAAAAAGAAAAAAACTATTATTTAAAAAATAAAAAGCTGCAATTTTTTAAAATGTTTTCAATTTTTCTAAGCGAAACCCAAAACAATTTTGAAACTAACAAGAAAAAACAACTGCTTGTGGAGCATTGAGTCGGTGATAACTGAGAAGCTGAGTTCTAGCTTTGGCGATTACAAGCCGATACCTAGTTTTTCCATTAAAGACTATTAATTGGAATAATGGAAGGTTTTGTAGGATAATTCTCACTAAGCCTAAATATTTTTCAATGGCTTGGTACGTAAATCACCAGTGAGATGCCGTTCAGTTTACTGTCCAAATTAGTTATGAAAAATCATCAAGTCCGTCACTGGAACCCGTTATGGAGTTCGAATGAGATATACATTAAAGTCAAGTAAAATATCTTATTTACATTACAAATAATTTTGAGTAATGTAGCAAATGAAGACAGAAAAAAAAGAATACAAAGTTATTTGGATTCAATTAACCAGTTAACTGTGGTTGTCGAATATACTCGTCAAGGAGAAGTTGCAGGATTTTGTGTCATGACGAGTATACACGTCATGCGTAAAAAGTGGTGACCATTGGCTATTTAAATTATAATTTTGGAGAAAAACAAAACATATTCTCTCAAACTTTAAGATGTTTAGAATATTTTGAGGACAGGCCGGAGTAAAACAAATAAATAAAAAAATATGAAAAGCTTAAAATGAACTCATGCAGCATATAAGTTCGCCTAACGAATTTATTTATGTGCTATGATAATGATTTTCAGATGTTAGCCTAAAAGGGGCAAAAGCAAAGGTCGGAAAGTTGATTGAATTATAGTAGGATTCCTTCAGGTATGGTCAGCCATGGGACAAATACGTGACACTGACCAAGTGTTGAGCCCATTGACAGCTGCTGGCCTGAAGTTACCCAGCTATCGAGTGGTGTAAATGCCAATTGTTTGATGTTTGAACCATGTGCTGACATTAAAGTACTGGCCCAATGTTATGCGGCATAAAGAACAGTTATTTTATTGGGGGGGGGGGAGGTAAGAATGCTTTCTGGTAAGAGGACTGTGAACAACCAAACAGCACCTACTCCATAACTTCCTTAGTGTCAAGACAGGTAGAAAATATTTTGTCAGTAAAGAAGGAAGTAAATCAGTGTTTGGTTAGGTTTCTCAGTTCGACAATTTTGATCGTCATTAAAATTTATAAATATCCATAAAAACTCCAAAATGTGTATAATATATGTAACTTAACACAGTGACGCAACAGCCCATGAGGGCCAAGGCCTATTGTGCCTATTTCAGTATACGTGACCTTGGGCCCTGAAGTGCGAAGCAGATGTTCTGATCAGGTGGTCAGTCTGGCCCGAAACCCCCAGTGTTAAGCTCCCAAGCAAGCTTGATACTCATTTATCGACCCATTGAAGGGATGAAAGGCTGATTCGACCTTGCCCAGCCCGGGGTTCGAACCTCGGACCTATGGTGTGGAAGTGCGATGCACTACCACTCAGCCACTGGGCTTCAATATATGTTTATGTTAACCAAATAAATAAGTATTAGTAATAAAATTGGCAATTTTATAAAATAAATCTATCTTTTGATCCAATATTTTAACAGCGACACTTACTCTGTGATCGACGAGGAAACTCGTCATCGCTAGATTTCCGTAACACACATAATTGCGATCTCTCTAACGGGGGCGCCACAGTTAATTGGTTAATATCACTCTGAACTACAGGTGATTAAACTAATTATTGGAAGATCCAGTCATTCAAAGCTTTGGTCAGATGACGAAGACAATTCATGAGCCGACAACACACTCTTTTAGCTTCCACACAATGCTGGGGGAGGACTCTGAGGCCCAGTTTCCATTTAACGTACAACGGGCCCCATTATACCGATCAACACGCGTTTGATAGAATCAGGATTGAAACCAGTAACCTTACTACAATACCTTATAACTTATTTAAGCATTTATAACATTAGGATACACAACTTATTTAGGAACCGCAATGTGATTTGTATTTAATTTGATTTTTTTAATAACGTTGCACTTTTAGTCAACGCGTGTGCTAGCAGTAATTTGGAGATAGATGTTTTTTGATGATTAGTTCAGTGCTTTACCTTAGGGATACCAAGGGAATGAAAGAAATAATCTCTTCCAAATTTACAGAAAAGTTATATCAAAAATGAAATACGTTACCTTATAATCCGGGGTATAACACGCACTTTTAACACCAAAAATAAGATCGAAATTTAGGGGTACGCGTTATACACCGGGTAAGAAAATGAAAAGTTTAAAAATAAAAAAAAAGATGAGTGTAGAAAAAAATTAAAATTCTACATGTATCGAAATATTGTTTATTTAAAAAAATGGCATTCCTTATGAATTTAAAGGACTGTAGTTACATAAGTATACTATTTTTTCAAAATCCTGGGAGTATACCTTGAATAAATGAATTCAAAGCATAATAGCATTAAACACGCATATTTCAGGTTTCATTTTTAAAAAGGAGGTGCGCGTTATACGGCGCGAATATACCTAAAAATTAAAAAAAATGCAGCTTGAAAGTACAGGTGCGCATTACACGCCGGTTTTTACGGTACTGTATGTTCATTTTTTTAAATTAAAAATATCATTATCTATCCAAAATCCTATTATTGAGATACAATAATCACAGTGGCGTATCGTACACCCCCGCATCATGGGGGAAGGGGGAGGCAGGATTCTAGGGGGCAAAGCCTGACTGACGCAAAGTACGGCTTTCGAGCCCCAAACCTGATTTTGTAGGAGGCCCTAATATTCTCCGTTACGCCACTAAATAACCATCAAACTTAAAATCTGCATCATAAGACCCATGAAATATTAATAAAAATCTATAAATGAATAATTTTATTAGATAGCAAATATATAATTTAATATAAATTAATTTCACGAAGTTTAAATAATTTTTGTAAGTAACCATTGCATGCAAATAATAATTTTAAACGGCATATATTCATTAAAATAATAATCATGTTAATGAAGTTATAAGCTCTAGCAATAAAAAACAAGATTGCGTAGCTCTGTGGTTTTGAGCTCTCCATTCTATTCTTGCTTCCGAATCCTAAAATCACCAAAGATTATCGAACGTTCGATAAAATTACGCAGAAAGTTACATTTAATGGAGCTTATCATGTGATCTTGAAATTAAGAGATAAATGTATAAAAAAATTAGGAGATAGTGTTTTAAATTAAAAGGTTTATCATCAATTGCTTTCGTGAAGTTCTAAAATAAAAAAATACCTCAAACAAAATAAGTAACAACAAAGTGCAAATAGTCTAGAATCGACTAAAATGTTACTGCGATCAAAAAACAAATTTACAATAAAGAAAAAAAATTCAATTTTAGGTTTGTATATAATGCATAACATTAAAAAAAATGTTCCAAAGCTATGTTAAGTGAGTGAGAGTTTATTAAAGTCGCACTATAAAGGTACTCAAGGCAGGGACGTCTTAAGACTCTTTGAGGCCCTGAGCCCAGAGAAATCTTAAGATCTTTGAGGCCCTGGACAAGTACGCAAAAGTATGCCATACTTGAAATATTTAAAAGTAGATATTATAAAGCATTGTCCAATACTCGTTCAAACGGTAATATGAAACAAATAAATGTGCACAACTTACAATCTCAAAAATCTAGGTAAAAACGGGCACAACTGATGGCCACATTTCGATTAAACAAGTTGAATGAATGTCATGGTTTTAAGCCTAGGCCTAGACATGGACAACGGTCATTACATAATAATACAGTCTTACCACTTTTGACAATTGACATGCAGTTTGAAATTCCCTGTTTTTCGGAGAATATGCACGAGAATAATATTTGGCTTTTAAAATTATTCGGATCATGATTTTATTAAGACAGAATCGAGAATGAAATGAGGCCCCACTGAGGGTTAGGTCCTGGGCCTGGGCTCAGTTGGCTCATGCCTTACGACATCCCTGACTAGAGGGCAACTGGCGATGGATTTCATAATTTTAAACCTCGGTCAAGTGACGGGAATGACACATGAGCTCTATCACCCTCTCTCCAAAATACTACACCAAGCCAAATAAAGGATTTTGAGCCTCGACAGATTTAACGTGCATCAGTTCCTCTACACAACGGGTCTTCAGTAGCCCCTATGCTCGAACTCCAGCCCTGCCAGCCACGAGTTCGTGACCATAACCACTAGGCCACCGCAGCCACCCAAAAGTAGGCTAAAAAGGGCAATTTTTAATTTATGACATCTGATGAAAAGAGCTCCAAGAATAAATAAAAATTCCATCCTGAATAAACCAGTTAAAATACCCAACAACATGTTCTGGATCCCTTCCTTTTTAAGGCAGCCTCTGGTTCTTTACCCTTACGTCGTTTACATCATTATACCTAACACAAACTTATGGTCCAATTCCAATAGCCCATAATATATCTTCTGCACGGCGTTAATAGCAGAACTCAAGAAAACAATCTTAAATATCATATATCTTGACAACGCCTCGTTCTCCGATGAAATTTAACACCTGCGCAAAAACGATTTCAATAACTCCACATTCCATTAGACCCCATCGCGAAAATCTGATTCTATAAGTTGCGTGCACAGATGCTTAACTGATCATCCACATCTATCTCTTCCTAGTTAAGAAGAAGAAAGATAATAATAACAATAAACGGGTAAACTGGATATCGCACATGGAATGCGTGGGCAGATAAATTCTCTTCCGAAGAACGATTCTGTTGTCCGTGGAATACCGGAAGGTTAGGTCGCCGACCTTTGAGTCCGAATGCACTCACCTGCGGAGGGGGGAATGTGTACATCACGAGCAGGGTGGCGGGGATAAGATAAGAGAGGGTGCGGTTTGATACCTGTCCAGAGTGGATTATGGAATAAGAGGTATGGAAAGAATTGGTAATGAGACACTTGTAGGGGTGCAACAGACGATAAGTAAGGGGTTGGTTTGAATATTCTATTTCCAGTTGGTTTTGTTGAATGACAGTAATAGTAGAAATGATAATAATTGTAAAAGAAAGAATTTTGAATATTTTATTTTGAGGCGTGCAGGGTGTTTCCAAAAAGCTGGGGTTACGTAATTAGTGCCGTTTCACTCTATTATTGCTTATTTTTAAGAGTAGAATACATTTTATATAAAAATTTATATGTACATGATCTTCGTTTTGAAAATATATACAACGTGATTTTGTTTTATTTATTTTATAAATAGAATATACGTTTGAAATTCTTACACATACACCTTACATGTATTACATCAATTATATTACCCCCATATATTATATCTACTATTACCTACGTATACTACATCTTTCAATTCCTACTATTAGCTCACTCTCTCCCTATATATATTTATTTATTTATATATCTTGTTCAAATTTTCAATCGTTAATAAAATATTTTCTATTCATCCGTTCAAGTTCAAATAATTTTTTTAAAACTTGTAGTGGATGACACTTGATGTTAATACAGTTTTTACAAACATTAATTCATTTTTTACAGGTTGATTAATTAAATTAATTGCCAGTTTTTGGCGCCAAATAGATTCGTCTCCATTGTTGTAACAATGTAACTGTTAAAACAATGACAAAAGTTGGCGACGAAAACTGGTTTTTCAACCAAACTAGCCAAACCGGGTGTGCATTGTTACAACAATGCAGACAAATCACGCTCTTTTTTTAATTCCTATTATTAGTTCCCTCTCTCCCTATATATATATATATATATCAAAGTAGGAATTCTTTATATAACTTGTTTCATATTTTTTTAAAAACAATTTCTTTAAATTTACAAGCAATTTCATTTGGCGTGGAATGAAATGTTTAGTATTTTTAACATAATGAAACAATACCAGAAATAAAACTAACAAATGGGAGTAATAAAATGTAATATTTCGTTAAAATATTTTAAACACAAACACAATATCGATATATCTTACTTCATAATACACGTTAGCACAAGTAGCCAAATAAGAACATGATAAAATGCTGTTTGCTTGTCGAAAATACAAGCATGATGTGAATTGCGTTTAAAGGAAAATAATTCTTTACGGAAGCATATTTTGAGAAAAGAGGGAAAAAAAACAAGAACAATTTGAAAGATTTTTATATATTTCAAAATGGTACGCAGGGCACGAATTAAAGACAAATAATTCATTTCCAAGTTAATATAAAACAGTGAAAAATGAATTATGTATTAGATTAGAGATATTATAAGAATTTTTTTTTTTGAAAAAAAATATTAATCTTACTGACATTTGTTTTGGAGCTGGTCTATAATTCTAGAATAATTCGAAGACGACAGCAGCTTGGTAATGCACATAAAATAATAGATAGAAGCATGTAAATGATGATAAATGGATTACATACCTGTAAGAAAAAGTAAAAGAATATGTTACAATTTTTATTAATATTTCATGCATAGGAAATAAATTTATATCAATACACATTATAAGCACAAAATATAGTAAAAAACGATTAAATAAAAATTTATATTAAGGGCTCTCAGGGGTGTTAATTTTGTCTCGAGGGGTGAACAGGTATACTTCTTTTAAATTTTAATTAAATAATTCGAATCTTTTACACATGATTTACAAAGGATTATGGTTTCAAAAAAGTGCAAAATGTTTGAAATATAATCATAATTTTAAAAATTATAAGTATATACAACTAAGAAATAATTTTGTAATAAATATCAAGTAATTTTTGCGTTGCGCTCGCTATTTTCTAAAATAGTAGCCTCAGAGGTATAAAACTTTATAGAATTATAAAACGTATCATACTCTTTAAACCCTAATAATTTAAGAAAAATATATCTTTTTATTTCAAAATATTTGAAAAATATTGAAATTTTTTTTTAAAATTTGAAAATGTAATCTTTTTATTTTTTAAAAAAATATAATTTATTATTCTATTTATTTGAAAATACTACAGTGTAATAAGGATACATTTAACTTTATAAATCAATTTATTGATAGCAATTAAAGCTACTATTTTAGAAGATAGCATGCGCAACGTAAAATTTAATGAATTTTTTTATTTTCATATGCTTATAATTTTTAAAATTATGATTATATTTTAAAGATTTTACGCCTTTCTGAAGCCTTATTCCTTTATAAATAATGTGTAAAAGATTCGAATTATTTAATTTTAATTACACAAAGAGTTATATATATTCGAATATTGTTTCTATTTTTAGCCCTCTAGAGAAAGTTAACACCCCTGAAACCTCTTAATTGCAGTCAAGATTTAAGAATATAAATGGTACCAAGAAATATCGAAAATAACTTACACTCATAACGAAATTCGACAGTTATAAAAACAGAACAGATATCAGAACGCAAAAAAAAGTAATAAAAATTTGGAACAGTTTTTAGATGGAAAAATATTCTTCTATTATTGCGTTAAGTTCTAAAATGCGTGAAGTTTTTACGATCGATTTTATGCTGTGTAAGCATAGTTCTAAAACTCTTGCATTGGAGCGCACAACATATTCGTTTTGCCAGCGTCTCAGATGTTTTTACGAGTCATCGTGGTTTATTGTTAGACGTGCTCTGTGCTGCCAAGTGAATAAAATTTTTTAAAAATACAAGCGAATGTGGGTGCAAAAATGAAAACTTTTAACAAATTTAACACTTCAGCTAGTTTGCATAAGTAAATAGAAAAAAAAATGTCTTATGTTATTAATAAATACGATATTTTTTTCATCATGGAATATGTTATTTTTTCATAAATATTTCTACTTATAATATACAAGTAACAAATAAAAAAAATTGAAGATTCTTTCATTATTAAAATAAATGTATTTAAGTTTCAAAATACATTTCGAGATACGTTGTGACAACTTTTATTAGGGATTTGGACATATCAACCACAACTTTCTTCAAATAAGAATTTCAACTCTCCGAAAAGTTTTGTGCTATTCCATATCAAGAATATTAGATTATATTATTTTTTTAAATATTCTTTTCCGATTAAAATATTTAATTATATATAATAAATTTACACCACAATGCGAATTTTTTTTAAAAAAGTGTCCAATAATTTTTTAAATCTGGGGAGTGCTGAAATAGTTTTGCACAAGATAATTTTTTGAAGTGAAAACTTCTTTAGCGGCGTTGGGCACTTTTTGGTAGGGGAAAATCTTATGGGTTCGCGTCACCGACATGCTCTGACTGGCGCACGCGCAGTGTGCTGTTCGCCTTAAGACACTTTTTGAATGAGTGAAATCTGGTGCGTTCGCGTCACCGAGATGCTTATAGCAGTATATCTGTAGCTATACAGCTGACGTATAGTGCTGTGCATATCTTATAAGTGAAATTCAATGGATTTAGTGAAAAGTTCAATGTGTATATATTGTGCATTGCTCGTTGCGATTCCGAGAATGGGCAATACATATTAATGGTTGCCGTTTATATTTCGCCTGGAAAATCTATGAAACAGATACAACAATTTTTATTCGAAAATTTGATGATTTATACAAAAGAAGGTTCTGAAATACTCGAAAAAGATTTGGCGAAAAATATCATAATGTACCGATGATTTTAAGTGGAGACTTCAATATTAACTTTGCAGATGATAAAAATCCACCACTAATTGAATTTCTAAATGAAACACTTAATTTAAATATGTCCAATGATCGAAAACTCAGTACTACAAAATATAAAACGACGATCGATGCGGTTTTTACGCGATACTTAGATAAATTTGAATCAAACATTTTCCTTTCTTACTTTAGTTACCATAAGCCTATTGTATCTTTTTTAGAACAAAATGAAATAATTGAAAGTACAAAAAGTCTTAGTATTGTTGAAATTAATGATGACAATAATACAAACAATTAAAATAATGTTAAAAATCAAGTACATTGAAATTTAACTAAATGCAAATACCATCCATAAATAATATGATTGTATATTAATTGTTAATTCAATTGAATTAATTGTATTTATATTTTGTCGTGATCCCTTACAGCCCGTAACATATTCGATTAATAAAAAACCATATAAACATGCATTTAGTTGTTGCTCGGAGTGTCAATAGATGTGAAAACCAGATTGATGTTAATAATTTTAATTCAAACATTATGAGAAATTTCAAATTTTAATACTAAAAGTTCTAAGTTTTCACTTCTATCGGCAGTCTCTATAACTGCCATTTTTTTTTCCTTAAAAAAAGTTCGATTTCAGTCCAGTTTTATATAAATTTAATTAACTTTTTAAATTTAATTTTATTTAATAATTAATACTACAAACAAGAGAAAATTCATTTACAATATAATATATACAAACAAGAGACACCATGAACTTGGAAAAGCATTAGAAATATAAAATCTAAGCCAGAAGATTAAAAATACAATAAAATATCAAAAGAGCTAGAAAATCTAAAACATAAGGGACATATATACATGATAAAAATATAAACAAAACATTTATGAGCTTCAGTACACTATGAATAGTAATAGAATCATGTATAACGAAGATATACTACGGCTCTACCATATTTCAGAGAACGAAAAATTAGCAAAAGAATAATGAATGTCGCTTTAAAAATACATTATGTACATCGTAATTCCAAACAGGAATCAGGTAATGCAATGGCGCCTACGTCAAATCTTGTTCATCTTAACCTCCTTCCACCATCTTTTATTGTTTCTAAACTAAACTATTAACTAAACCATTGTTTTACCAACCAGAAAATCATAGCCTCTCCTAGTATTTTTCTGTCATGATTTTAAGGCCCATTAGGTTTGAATTGCACTTTTCGTTAATGAGCGCAACTGATACCGAATCTGTAACACTCTAACCTTCAAACTACCACAGTTAAAGGTGGCGTCTCGACTTTTCATACATAAACAATTTAAAAATTACAGTAAATATGAATGTATACAGATTTGCTTTATTATTACTTTGTGTAAAAAATAAACACATTAGTAACTTCTAAAATCGATTATAAGAGCATTAAACATATGACAGTGATTGATTTTTAACAACCACTAGTTACTATCTTTCCTACCTTGCTACAACCTTGAATATTCTAAATTTTTCACGGAAAAACAAACATTGTTAAACGACAATACCCTATGAAAATAGCACGATTATGAGCAACATGATCACTAATGAGTGTTCAGGAACAAAAGCTATTTTCAAAAAGCATTCCGAAGGATACATTTTTTTGCACACTTTCTCTTTCATGTCTAACTCATTAGGGTCATTCATTATTCACTTCATTGCAATCGGAAAAACACTTTTCAGGAGCGTTGGTCATTTGGAGTGAGAAACAATTATTTTTGGAGGCACTCATCCGCAGCGCCATTCGAAATGGAATTGTTGTTCTTAATAAAAAAATCATTTTTTTTTAATCCGTGGCAAACAATAAATAAATCATTTCCATGAATATGCGAATATTATGGATTGGTACGAAAGGAAGGTGATTGTGGCTTTAATGTATTTCGGCAAGCCTTGAAATTTAAGAAACATAATACTCACTTAAAAAAGATTTTCGATGTATTGTTAAAGAAAAACAGTCATTCCATAATATACTCCATATATAGATAGAAATTTATTTTTAGTCGGTAGGAGGTCACGATTCAATGTATATTTCGTTTTTATAAAAGTGACTTATTAACAGTTTGTGTAAAAGCATCAAGTGTTAATAAGAAGTTACGAAATTAAGGTCATATTTCCTTATGCACAATCTAGACCCATCAAGCACGATTTTCTGAATGAATTCAGATCTTTCAGTAAAAACACTTAGTCTTAGAAAATGTATTTTGGATCGTTTTTAATTTAATAACAAAATAGAACTAATTGTTCCATATGGTTTCAGCTTTATTAAATCAAAAGTATTTGTGTATTGTGTCTAAATTCAGTATCAATTCAGATAAGTTCCTGTGCCTCATATTTACCCCGTAATATAAGGCATAATAAAATTTAAATATTTTAACTTTTCCTACATGCAGGTAATTGAACTAGAAGACTGCCAAAACTAGCATACGAACTAATTAGAATTATTAAATTCTTTTTTAACAGTATTGAGCAGAAATTTCTTTCTTCCTTATTTGATTACAAATAAGAAGCCTTTCAGTCTGTAAAAGCTCCCAACATCTAATTCAGACAGGACTACAGATAGGTCGTTCATTAAAGAAGGGGTCTTCAACCTTTTTACGCTCGAGGCCAAGTAAATAAATTTACAATGATTCGCGGGCCACATCAATAAATTCACAGTGGATCCGTAGGACACACGATTGTCAAAAAAGTATTGTAATCAGGAATTTTATATAAAAAAGGGAGGTTTGTTTTAAAAGATCTAAGGGAAGTTTGTTATAAGGAAAGAGATGATGTTTACAGATTTGTGTGATATATAAGAGTTCATCTTTTTTTCCAAAAAACTGAGATTTTATGCATTGTCAGATTTTTTTATATTTAAAATTATTTAAAATACAATTAAATTTTGGAAAAATTCGTCATTTTCAGAAAATTTTATCTCAAATGGATATCAAACACATCAATGAAATGCTTTAAAATTTTAGAATAACAGAAAAAAAATGGCGTTTCTTACGACAAAAAGCAGACAGTGTAATTTTTTTTAAACTGCTTCAAATTCAAATGAAGGGCCACTAAAATGACTTAAGCGGGCTAAGGGTTGAAGACCCCTACATTGAAGGTGGTCAGGCGAATATTTAAAACATTATTTCCTGGTAACTTGTCCCCCCCCCCGTCGCGTCCCAAGAACTGTCAAATGTAGTAATAAATACATTAAGACCTTGTCAGATATATTTAACACCCATAGTTATTATTTCATTTGCTGGTTTGAAAAAACAATTCAGACAAAACGAGCTACATAGACACAGGACTTTATATCTTGAACAATTGTAATAAAGATAATTAATAACAAATTCAGAGAATCTAACTAATAGTAATTTACTTAAAATCTCTCTCAATGAAACCACTTTTTTATTTGTAAGAGGAAATTGATATTAATTTTAACACATAAAATTGATTTAAATTCATACAACAAAAATGGATTTTATATGAAGCATTTCTTCCAAAAATTAAATCAATCCTGTTTGTTTTTAAAAGGAACAAGAGAAATAAAATTGTACACTTGACAAAATACCACATCTACCATTTATTCCACTTCTGGCAAACATTTAGCCAAATCTCATCCCAGTTTATGTAGGACTTAAATTTATTATTTGACAGGCGTCGATTCGATTACTACAGCAGACACTCCAATAATGAGACTCAAATCCGCTGACGTCACTGACACGTGACAGAAATAAAACAATTGCCATGGGAAAGCCATATGCTGTCATTCCCTCTCTGATTCTATTCCAGCTTATTTCACTTAATTTTTTATCGCCCAATTTTGCTTTTCATGAATAATAGATACTACTTCATGATTTTTTTTCTCCTGATTCATATACTGTTGACGAAATAAGGTACACGTTTTTCTTATAAAGTTTTCAAAATGGGTTTTATGACAAGTACGTAAATAGTAAAGGTACCATAAAGTATAAAAGATACTAGTAATCAGCTATTTATAGTACATTTATATTCATCTAAAAAAGAATGTTATATTTAATTAAAATAAATGTTCTTTTTTACATGGAATGAATTTTTTATGCATTCTTTAGAAGAAAATTTATTAGCATACTTAAAAAATTGAGCAAAGAAGACGTCATTTTCGTAATGGTTGCAAAGTTATCTCGTATGTATATTAAGATGAAACAAAAGTTTTTTTTTCAGAATTTCAAAACCAACTCATGCTGAAAAGACATTATAGGGTATGTAGATAAAGGGGAAAATAAAACAAAAATATGAATTTTTATTTTAAGTACTCCCACAAAAAGAACGAAGTTTAGGTATTTCTTTTTTCATGGAAAAAAAGTCTAAGTAATTTTCGTTAAACAGGTATTTTAATACTTTTTAATATTTATTGCGATGAGAGAACACTTATTAAATAGTTACAAGGAAAAACATCAGATACATTTAACAGCTTCTTTAGTATTAAATTTTTTTTGGAAAAGAAAAAAAAAAAAAACTACTGTCGAAATTACAGTACACAATAAAATGGGAAAAAAAAGCTTGAATCGAACTGATTCGACGATGCAAGGAGAGAGAATCGGGTTTATAAATATTGCAATGTACATTGTACTGTTCGTTACTCTGTACTCATTCATCAATAATACTCACTTTTAGTTATTTATATTGTAGAAAAATAATTTTATTTTAAATCTAAAATCATCAAACCAAACTTTTAGGCCTTTTCCGTCTTTTTTAGAAAATGCAACTCCTTTGTGGCAATATTAAATTTTGGAATTATTTTTTAATTATTTCTTTTCTTCTTTTCTCCATACCATGGAACATTTTTTTCCGATTAAAAATCATCCCCCATCCATAATCAAGATTCACATTAATGTATATGTAATTGCGAATCGTTTTACATACATTATACATACAGTCGACTCTCGGTAATTTAAACCTTCGATAATACGAACCTCTCGCTAATTCGAAGTAAATGCTCATCCCCTAGAAAAACTCTTGATATTTCGAACTAAAACAATATGCTTTGGTACACTCAATATTTGGAAGTAAAATCTGTGTCTGATCAGACCACAACAGGCGATAATTCGAAGTTATCTACTGAAACTCTCGACAATTCAAACGCTCACTATCATGTAGAATCCTGTAGCAAACAGGTTGAAGCTTACATGTTTTGTGCTGTATTTCTCTGCTGTCTCCCCTGTAACGTATCTCCTTTGATGACCATCGGAGTTGATTGACTCCGATATCTCTGACAAAAGTTAAAGTGTCACTAAACAAACTACGCAACTTTTCCCTTCAAAATCATGTGGATGTGGACATTTCTCAAGTTTCATTTATCCTAGAAAAATCTATTGACAAAGTTAGATGGAATGCCATAAAACAAAAAAAAGGTAACAGATTTTTTCGTCAAAAGCAATTAATTATGTACAGTTTGTATTCTTTTAATAGTTTTTAATACATAAATGTATTCTTTTTAAATGTACCTTTTAAAATTACTTTTAAATAATTTTATGCAAATGTACAATTGTTGTTTTATTACATAGTTTCAAATTTAAATGTGTTAGAAAAAAATTTCTTTTCGTGTATTTTGGGAGTTTCTTTCCTATCCTCTTGATAATTCGAAGTTTTTCATTGGTCCCTTCAATTTCGAATTATCGAGAGTCGACTGTATATACATTTTTAAATTCGTATAGTTAATAATAAATTAATGCAGAACATAAGAGTTATATATATTGCTAATTTACCACAATGTTTATTTATAACGAGCCCTTTAAAAAATTTAATAAATATTTAATGAACTTTTTATCGTACAATCTAGAAAAAAAATATCGTTTTAAATTTAATTAGATATGATTTTAAACTCCTATCAATAATGTAGACGCTAACTTCAACAGAAATAACATCCTACATCGGATGAATCAAGTAATGCCTTTTTTGCCTCAATAGAAAAGTAGAGAGTTATTTAAATGAATTTTCATACATAACTAAAAAGAATCTATGGAGAATCGATGATAAACATTTACTTCCAACCATTTTCTGAATACCCAAAAACTCTAAAGAAAATAAAACATCTATTGTCTCCGAAGTAATTACACACATTCTTAAGCAATTCGCTAATTAATGACATTTTTCTAACCAAAAAAAAACCCAACTGATTACTTTGCCTCAAATGCTGCACCCACGTTTTAATATACATATATATAAAAACGACGCAACTAAGCGGGAGGTCTTGCAGTAATATCATCTCGAGAGAGCTAATAGCCCTCATATGACTTTTAAATCCTGCATTAATGATCCAAAAATCTATCTTGAATCACGGGTTTCGAAGTGTATTTGATGAGACGGAAAGCTTCAAGGGATTACTGTTTCTTAGCGATTAATTAGTAGAACCCCACGAAGAACTCTCGAAAATAATGAGCAAATTAGAACACTTTCTGGAATTAAAAAAAGAATAAGCTATGTTGAATCTCAGTATGTTTCAAATCAGTCAAAGAGAACGTTGTGGCCTCAATTCGTCGATAATTTTTAACATAACTGTGATATGGTAATTAGCATGCATATATTATACAGCACGATAAATAATAATAATAAAAATCAGTTTTCTATGTATAAACTGATTTCAACTTCGAACCACTGTAGTAAAAAAAACTAAAATGGACACAGCAAAAAAGAACATTCATAAAGAAAAAAAAATTTTAGGATATACTTTACAAATATTCTACGCATGAAACTTTGGTTACACGGCGTACTTTATGCTACAGTCCAGTTCCTGTCACGTTTTACTCAACATGTTGTTGTTGTTGCTTATGCCACCTGATCGACAGTAATATCAGATCAAGGTCCACGAAATTCATCGCGGCTAAAGGCTAGAATTTTACGCCTGTCGTTTAGCCTAAGCTTTGAGCCCCAAAGAAGGTGACAGTGCAATTTTGCTCACGCAACACGATAGATGGCGACACCGTTCGGACCCACAGATTTAACGAGCACTTTCTCCGTTTTGTACTCGGCGGGCATTTGGTGGCATCGGGCATCCAACCCAGGCCTTCCGGTCTAGAGTCGGATGCTCTAACCACTAGGCTACCCACGGCCCTTTTTACTTAACATGGTGCTATCAACGTTATTGACAGCACATGTTATCATTTCATGCAGTTTTGCTACATCACGTGACAAAGAGTTCGAAAACTCGGTTTTATGTAAAAGGCCAAGTTTTCAGATAACATGGAAAGGATAACACGTGCTGTACAATAAATGCATGCTAATTACCTTATCACACTTATTGATAAGCATCACGTTGAGTAGAGTGTGGCAGAAACTGAACTATATCGCATTAAAGTACGCCGTGTAACCAAGGTTTCACGCATTGAAATTTTGTAAAGTATGCAAATAAAACTTGAATTTCTTCTGTATTTTTTCAAATGTTCTCTTTTGCTGTACTCATCTCTGTTTTTTAACTATACTGCTTCGAATCCTGGAGGGAATTATCAATAAACCTGTATTTAAAAAATTTTGGTTCTGTTTAAAAAAAACAAAAGATAATAGTACTTTTGTTTAACATTTTATACTTCACACTGTCGAGGTCAGTCCAAACTTTACAATAATTTGCATAGAAAAAAGGGTCAAAAACTTTTTTGCGCAAATATGCACATTAGCTTAAGGCATCCGACCGGTTGCGACAACTTTTTTTTAAAAAAAATGGAGATATGTAGATTTTTTTTTTTTGTTGTTTTTAGATTTTAGTACATTTTAAGAAAAATATGCTAAAATTTGGAAGAGAAAAAGAAATTATTGTAACTAAAATGGGTACAAATTGACAAATAATAGCATAAACGCGGTCCATTCTGTACCAAAGGTTTATAAACAAATTTTCAATTCTGATGTGTTGCTATGTTATTCATTGTCGAAATGACCTTCATGATAAGAGATATTTTAATTTTTACAAAAACTAGAGCACTTTATCTCAGTTACTATATGAAATTGCTTGAAAAAACAGTGATTATATTCACATAAGGGACTGTAAATTTTGTAATAAAAAACAGTGATTGATAAATCTGAAGGTTAAAACACTTCTACTATTATACAGAACTTACACAAAAAATTTCAGTTAATTATTTTCAAAACTTTTTTAGCAATCGCTGTGACCCCGTTTGATTATTTTCAAAAAATCACATTCCGAGTAAAACGCGTTTTATAGTATGACGCTTAAAGTAATGGCATCTGTTTTTGCTAAAACACGTAGTTTTTTTCTAGTGAACGGAAAATGATAAACTTGGTATTTTTATAAAGCTAATAAGATGGCCTACAAAATAAAATCATAAAACAAATTTGTCAATTTTGGCAAAATTCACAATTTTGGGTAGTCAGATACTTTAAAATTTGACGCATTAGTAATGAAAATTACCTTAATTTTAGAATTATAGTAAACAATTTGTCTATTCATTTTATTTTGATTTAGATATTAATAGAAAATTAACAACATTGTTCCTATTTGATTTTAAACATACGAATACAAAGAAATAGATATGGCGCAATATTCTTTTATCTCGTCTAGTTTTTTTAAAAGCAGTCATAAACTACAATAATGACTTTTTCAGCATCATATATTTCCCCATTACAAAATCCAGTCAGTGAATTTATCGCTGACAAAGCAGCCATACGTAAAAGAATCAATATTGGTCTCTAACAAAAGCATGCCTACCATTGAAAAGGGAAAAGACAATGAGTGTTGAGGGAATGCACTTGGTGCTGCCACCCGCTCGGGTGAAGGTCGTTTCCTTTCCGGAAGTACTAGGTAATCACCGGTAACACACATGGCTGGAGCCGACGCCACTCATTATGTCGACGAGGAGACAATTTCTTTTATTTTCTTTTCTAGCACCCCATCACTGGGTTATTTGCCTCGTGTGAATGCTGTCTCAACCATAACTGAGCCACCACCTCCAGCAGTCAACCCCCTTCAGGACTAATCACCGGATTTTAGTGACAGAGACACTCCATCAATCGTTTGGTAATGCTGTTCCACAAAACGGTATTGTCAACGGTTTGCGTCCCTGTGCCCTTCTAACCCATTTTTCCCTTGAGGCACTTTTGTTTTTCTCATTCCTGGTAGGCATATCGGTATTACCTTGGTGAGCAATTATATGTATCATTTATAATCCTTTTACGGTTTTAGTAAGTAGATCCTGTTTTCTTAAGCTGGGTCGAATAGATATATCTTCAGATTAACCTTTCCAAAAACCTTTCCAATGAATGGTTCTTTGAAAAGCATAAAAATGTTATGGGTAATACGGATAACAGTAATCAATCTATTAAAAAAAATTATAAATCCTTTTTTTTCTCTCTTAATGTTAATAGCTTGCAAATATTAAAGCACAAATGCGAGGACATTTATAGAGCAACACTTTGTCACGTATATACTTTTTTTTCTATGCATGAGAGATTTAATAATTTAAAAGGAATATATTTCTTTTCATGAAAAAAAATACAAATTTATTCTGTTCATGAGAGTGCAATATACATTCATGCGATAATATGTATCTAATTAAAATTATTAAAAATAGAGCGAGAAAGAATTTAGAATATTCACGATTTTGTACGCGTACTGTAATGGATTTTAACCGAACGTACTTTTAACCGATTAAAAGTCTCCAGATATCAATCTTAACAACATGAAATTTCTATAAATTTTAAAACAAAATTCAGAGTTTTTAAATGTAATAGACCTAATGTTATTTTATCATAACTTACTAATTTTATACGTTACTGATATTCACCTTTCTGTCGCCCGGGAAAAATGGTTATTGCTGTACTCACGTGGCAAGTCTTTTTATCTAATTGTTTTAGCCTGATTTTAACATACTCTAGTAATTATTATAGGCTATAATATTATCGTTTTATATTAATTGATTATGGTTTTATTTGTAATAATAGTTAAACTTCTCTAGAAATTTCTTACTTTCCCTATGGCCCAGAGTATTGGCAAATACAGGTGAAGATTGACTGGCCGCAAAACTTTGTTTAAAACTGCAATCCTGGTTCCTAAGGCCAGGAGTTTGCTATAGTACTTCTAAGGCTAAGACTTTATACAATCATGACTATAGTTATCTTAGGTTTATAACTATTTTGTGTATCTTTTTTTGAATTATATATATATAATACTTTTATACGTATTAGGTTCGCTGCCAGAATTAAATTATAGCCGAGAAATTACAACAACAATAACCAGACTAAGGACAAAACATTTTAAGGGCATGAAGATTCTGCCTGATGGATCCAGATCATATGCGGAATGCAGGCATTGCCCAGGCAAGCAACTGGATCCCAAACATCTTTTTAACTGTCCTTCCATTGTTGGTGCCCTTTTTAAAATAGACAATGACTACAGCATGGACATCCTATACTCGGATCGTGCCATGGATGTTGCCACGGCAGTGATTCACGCCTTTGGCAATATTTGACTCATTTCTTTATCTTTATTTTGTTATATGCAATACCTTTGCACTTTGTCATACACGACAACAAAAACATACGTATTAGGCAGTGGCGTTTACAGACCATTTTCATGGAAGAGGTTTATATTTTAAAATACACGTAGACAAAAGTGCCTAAGAATAATCTTAATGCTAAAAATAAAAAATCTCCTGGTAAAAATGGGGAGAGGGTGAACCCTCGAACCCCGCCCTTATGTACACCACTGGTATAAAGTGTATTTAAGTGCAATACTCCAGGATGATGGAAAAATACAAATATTTCATTATAACATAAAATTGATTTTAATCAAAACTAAAAACCTTTCAGATATTACATTATTAAAAAAAAGTGATGATATTAACTGCTTAAAAAGTACTACATTCATATTCGTATATATTTATTATTTCCTTCATTAGGTAAGAATATTTAGTTTTACTTTTCTTTGTAATTTTATCTGATATTAGCATCGGTTACTTATACTCTTTTTTTAATAACCTTCTAATGTTATGATTATTATTCCTAGCATTAATGATGGGCTTATTCTTACTCTTATTTCTTTTCTCTAAAGGCCCAGTAGTACAGCCAAATAACAGTTGAAGGTTGGCTGGCCTGAAAACAATGCAATATTAGTTTTTAAGGCTAAAAGTTTACTATTGTACTTCTAAGGCTAACTTATTTTTGACCTATGCCGTCTGGTTATACTTATAAATCTAAAGCAGCTTAAGATAAGTATAACAATTTAGTATATATTTCTGATGATGATGATGTGTCCATGATGAATTAGATTGTGCCATAGGGGCACGAATGACAACTTTTGCTAGGTCTTCTATGTTGTCCTCATAGAAATGTATGTCTCTACCGAGAGGCATTCCAAAGGAATTTAGAGAGACACGGATGACAGGGCGGTTAAAGATATGTATTATTATGGATTAAATATAAATATATATAAGCATAAACTTTCAACTAGAAAATTCAATAAAAGTACAAAGCACATTCAGATAGCGGAAAAACCAACAAAATGTGAAATAATGACTTGTCCTTTTTTGAATTTCTATGTACAATGAATTTTTTTCTCTAAAGCCCCATAAGACAATGATTCTTCGGGGGAAAAAACCTATGAAAAACATACTTATATACATATATACATGTACTTCTCTGCAACAAATCAACCGTATAGAATTCTCAGCATATCCATAAAAACGTCATGATCGTGGAATACTTTGTCTTGAAATATTTATGTGGAAATGCATCATCATAAGTCAATGGCAATTGTGAAACATTATTTGCGAATCACCTTGAAAAAAATGCACATATTGCGTAAATTTTTTTTTTACGTGTTTCTTAAGAAGTCAGTGTTCGGTCAACATTATCTACAAAATGCTACTATAGCATTTCTCACATTATAAATCCATTAAATCACAATATATAAAGCAAAAATAAATCCAAATAACGTTAACCATGCTAAGAAAACGATTTCCAAATGCACACACATGAACAAAAAATCTATATATACATTTTCAATAGTGTTATTTACGCTTTTGTTGATCGTCATAATTTTATCTCTCTCGACGGACAAAAATATATTAAATTCTCCTCCAACTTCAATTCGTTCAGAATCATTATCAAGCTTTAAAAAAAATGTAAAAAAAGTTTAAGTATCAGGTCGTAGTAGCATCAAGCAGGATATCTCGAGCAACAAAAAGATGGTCTGATCAATCATTAGACCACACCTTTGAATCAGGGACCGGTTTTAGACCCTCTTTTGAGCAGTTAACGGGTTGTACGCCGATTTCACTGGTGATGAGTGTCTCATAAACATTACATAAGTGAAACCCAGTCTGTGGTTTCTCAGAAATTGCAGTGGTAGAAGGGTTTAGGAGATACAATTTGATATAAAAATTACAGTGCGCTTTAGACGTGAAGCAAGGCCGATTGCTACCTTGTTGCTACAATCAAAGTTCAGAAGGATTGGAAATATTTTTATTGGGTTTCTTCTTTTAAAGGTATTATTAAATTTAAAGTGGTAATTGTAGAGCGTTGTTAATAATCAAGTAGTGGTCACAATTGTAACTTTTTCACGTCGCAGTTTGAATATAGCAGTTTTAAAATATATTTTGTGGCGAGCATCGTGCCTAAACTTGTGATGATTCACAATCGAATATCAGGGGGAAATAATAAATGGTAGTAGTGGGAAAGATACATGTCATTTTTAGAAGCGATGTAATTATATGATTGTATGTATAACATATTTTAAAAATACTCGTGAGTATGAATGTATGTATAAATATATAATACAGTCGACTCTCGATAATTAGAAGTTGGAGAGGCCAATGAAAAACTTCGAATTATCAAGAAGGTAGGAAAGAACTCCCAAAATACACGAAGAGAAATTTTTTCCTAACTCATTCAAATTTGAAACTATGTAATAAAATAACAATAGAACATATGTATAAAATTATTTTAAGCTATTATACAGCACAAATATTATACAGAAGTTAGAAGTCCTGTATTAAAAGAATGCATATTGTACATAATTAATCTTTTTTGACGATAAAAATCTGTTATCGGTTCCCTCAGACACTCTCCCCAACACCATTGGTTCTTCAAGGTAGGGTTCAGTTCGGCCAATGCCCTATTTGGTACCATGTGCGATAAGTCACACAGATGAGTCATAAATCGTCAAGTCACTCCGACGAAAAAAATACACAATCCTACACATCTCTTCTTCACAATTGTGGACCATACTTTCTGTACCCATATGTAGCAAGGTTACGAATTAAACAAAAGATATGGACGGCTGACAACAAGTGCGGCCGGTCTACTGTCCACTTGATGAATGAAAGCAATAAAAGTGTCTTTTTCCTTGACGAACCGGGAAATACAAAGAAGGGATAATAAACAGATGGTCATCAAAGATGCTACAAACAGGGGAGACACGAAGAGACAACACAACACAAAGCATGTAAGCTCTAAACTGTTTGTTACAGGACTCTACATGATAGTGAGTGATTTTACTTCAAAATATTGAGTGTACCAAAAAGTATTCTTTTAGTTCGAAATATCAAGAGTTTTACTAGGGGCTGAGCATATACTTCGAATTAACGAGAGGTTCGTATTATCGAAAGTTTGAATTAGCGAGAGTCGACGGTTTCTGAGTGTACATATATATATTTATGTAGGTAGGTAGATTACTGGTTCCTCACTCGTTTTAGATGTAACGGAGGCCGAAAGACAATCAAAAAGATATGCCGATAACAATTATTTGTTTATTTACGATGATTTATTATAAACGGCATACACAAGATAATTTACGAACCATAAAAGCAGTAGGGTCAACATGAAAACACGCAATAAAAGCTTACGGCTCTCTTTCTCAATCGAAAGCCATCAACTTATTTTTATCAAAGAAGTTTAGAGAATGTTCAACATATGATTTTTAATCTTAACATGTCTATCGATTGGATTCGATGCAGATGCAATATTGCATCAGCTCCTAACAAACATCTAACGACGTGGAACATTCTTATGAATATGGTTACAGTTAAATTGTCATCCCGTTAAGCGCGTAAATAAAACCAAATATTGCACGATGTTTTGGAGGAACCAGAACCAAAATAAATTAAAGGAAATCCTCTCAAGAAAATAGAGGATTATCACATACATATAATTTGTGCAATAATAAAATTATAACAGTAAAATTTGTTTCAATAATTATCACTTAAGATTGGGTCAAAGCTGTAAGGTTTCTTCTTTATAGTTCCAGAACCAAATCTAAAGCGATAGTAACTTTAATACTTCACCAGACATTTGACATTGTCTAGCCTTAAAAGTATTTTTTATAAGAAATTTTCATAAAATTATTCTTTCGGCGAATTTAACCATACATTTTTAAAAAAAGTTATAACCATTCCATTTAAGATACTTGCACAGGTTTTTTTAATAAAATTAAGATATGGGGGAATTTTTTTTTTGTGTGTGGTTTTTAGATTTGTCTAGTACATTTTAAGAAAAATGTAAAAAAATTAAGAAAGAAAAATAAATTATTATTACTAAAATGGAAAAAATGGGTAAAAATTTACAAAAAATTACATAAACAGGGCCATTTTGTACCAAAAGTTTATGAACAAATTTTCAATCTTTCAATTCTGATGTGTTGCTATGTTATTCATTTTTGAAATGACCTTCAGGAAAAGAGATATTTTAATTTTCACAAAAACTAGAGCACTTTATCTTAGTTATTATATGAAATTGCTTAAGAAAACAGGGATTATATTAACATGAGGGACTGTAAATTTTGTAATAAAAGAGTGATTGATAAATCTGAAGATTAAAACACTTCTACTATTATACAGAAGAAACACAAAAAATTTCAGGAAATTATTTTTAAAACTTTTTGAGCAATCGCTGTCCCCGTTCGAGCATTTTCAAAAAAATATTTCGAGTAAAACGCATTTTAACTTAATGTAATGGCATCTGCTTTTACTTAAACACTTGTAGTTTTTGTTCTAGTGAACGGAAATTAATAAACTTGGTATAATATATAAATATAAAAAAGTGGTCTATAAAATAAAATCATAAAAAAATTGTCAATTTTTGGTAAAATTTACAATTTTAGAGTAGTCGGATACCTTAAACAATCAGCTAGTTCAAAAGTATTGTAAAATTCGCTCAGATAATTAAATAAGAATGTTACGAATGATTGTTAATATGACTTATGATCGTATCGCAAAAACATCACAGCCATGAGCACAAACAAAAATATTACTACCTCAGATCTTATACCATTGAGTAAAACGACCATACAGAAGATGAGCAGTACAGACATGACACGATTGCAATTTCTTGAGCGATAAGGCTCTAGACATTAGATACAGCAGCAATGAAAACGAACTGATTTTTTTCCCCTCATAAGAGTAAAACTATCTTCTTGACCATTCGGAGGATATAACAGCTGAGCAAATACACTGATGAAGCAAAAAATAAACCACATTCAACTGGGCATCACTTCCTGCGGCCGAAGTAAGATTACTCTTGATACAGGAAGTGGTTTCTCATTTATCAAATAGAGGAACACTTTTTTTTCCCACTGGTGCATAAAAACTTTGGAGATCGTTATCCGATGAAACTACCGCAAAGAATTTTTGCAGTTATAGATATTGAAATAATTAAAGTTTATGAATCTTAATTTAATATTCTACATCTTAATAATCTTTTAATGAAAGTTTTATCACATTTTTCTAAAACATTAAAGAGAAATTCCCTTAACTTCAAGACTGTATACTTAAATTGACTACCATATACAAATATATACAGAAAAATCATGTGAATTCCTTCCATAGAACTGAAAAACCTTTAAAAGTAGGAGATAATTATACTTTAAAATTAAAGAAAATTTTAATTCTCACTTAATCTAACACATCAAAGTATGGTTATACGAAATGAAGTTTACTACTTGTGAAATCTATATGCGCGCTGTAAAGTGTGTGTGTATATATATCCGTAAAGTATTCAGTTATATGTAATAAATTATCCAGAATTGTAAAAATCTAATAAAAAACAAAAGAATAACTAAAAATGAAATTTATTTTAATTTTAAAAGGTGAAAAGAGATATTCCCGAAGTAATGTATTGTTCTGTTGCTATTTTATGGTATTGATATCAGTCATCTCTTTTTAGTTTGGGATACAATAAATTTCTACACCATTATTGGGAAGACATAAAACCGAAGCATGTATGACATTAATTAACGTCGTGCAATTATTTTACTGTAAAATGTGAAGGGTAATTAAAAGAAATATATCACAACATCAATTCACAGGATATAAAAAAATATTTAGCTCATTTCACCACTTCCACACACTTTCGCTCATTTCCGGCAAGCAAAGAAGGTAGCCAAATTTAGAACAAAAAAATGCGAAACTAAAATTGTGTTCTCACAAATTGATTTAACAGTCTATACCAGGGATGACGAACCGATGGCACGCGACACAATAATTTGGGCACTCCAACGATCGAAACGGTTTGCACTTAATCCAAAACAACAAAGTGCAAAGTATTCAGAACAGACGCGAGTGATCGGTCGCAGTTTTCAACGAAATTTTCTCAGTTCAAAGAATTATCGGAAGTTTTTTATGTACCCTGATGTGACTTCATTTAATAAATTGAATTTGTCTCAATTCAATTGGTTGTAAATTGAAAAATTTGAAATGCAACTGATTGTGATTTCCAGTCTAGATCAATATGAATTCAAAAAATTGCACAAAAAAAAGGAGATAGTTGAAATTGATTGAAACAGAAAGATTAACAACCAATATAAGTAAAAATGCTAGTCATGAAATTTTGGAAACATGGAATTTGATTCCAAATACATTTAGCTGTTTGAAGAAACTGGACAATGCCATTTCAACCATATTTTCATCTACCTCTGCCTGGGAGTCATTACTTTCAGAGATGAATAACATTAAAGATTCCCTTAGAAACCGTTTGGCAGATGACTTCAATTCAGCATACATTCTGCTACGAGTCACATCTTACGATCCTAATGCAAGTTATTTGTCATCTTATCTGTCACTACAGAATTCCCACTAATGTTACTTAGATTTGAATACATGTATAAATAAAATATTCGCTACATTTAGAGCAAAATGTATTTTTTCGTTGTACATAAAGAGTTTTGAGTTGTTAGTATTTAGTTTTATTATTTTCTCAATAATCACAAGTCGGAATTATTTGACGGCATGTCAATACCTCATTAAACATTTCTTAAAGAAAAAATGGCACGTTGATCCAAAAAGGTTCGCCACCCCTAATCTACAAGGGGTGATCAAATGAAAAGGTACGAAACGACACGGTGGGTACAAATAAAGACTTTATTCAAAATATACACCATAGGCCTGAGCACAACGATCCCACTGATGAACAAGCCGCAGGATTCCTTGTTCCCATAATTCCTGTGGCTGTGACGAGACCCAGTCCTTCACAGTGTCCTTGAGTACCCCGTCCGAGTTGAAGCGCTTTCCTTTCAGGTGTTTCTTCAGTGGACCAAACACATGGAAATCGCAGGGTGACATGTCCGGACTGTAGGACGGATGGTCCAACGTCTCCCATTGGAACTTGTCCAGTTCCATTTGTGTGACTCTGGGAGACGTGTGGACGCGCGTTATCATGGAGCAGAACCACACCCTCCGTGAGCAGCCCCGGTCTTTTGTTCTTGATGGACCTGCGTAGGCGTCGGAGTGTCTCACAGTACACATCGGAGTTAATGCTTTTTCTGTGCTCGAGTAATTCTGTGCTCGCATCATTTGGACGCCGCTTTTTATAAGAGCCTTTGCTCTCTCCTGCGCATGCGGGCACCCGCGCATGATCCGATCCCAGTCAGAGTCTCCAATGGCATCCCAAGATGTCTCGCTACATTCTCCCTTGGCGGAATATGCAAATATTTAACTGTTTCATTTTTATGTCGTTTCGTACCTTTTCATTTGATCACCCCTTGTATATAATTTGATCCTTTAAGGGGTGTGACCCAATGTAATAACGCAATGTAACACGCAGGGAATGGGTTCTTAACTAAGTCCACTAGTTAATTAAAACACTTTTATTAGACAAAACAAACATTAATATACATAACTAGAGAACTAACATTTAGATTACAATTGAAAGGGATTGGAGCTCATGCTCGTACGTCCTTACAGTTCGGAAGCTTGGCCATCACTGAAGATTGTTCTACTCGGTAGAGGGCGTGAAAATCTTTCTACTGTTAACATGAGAAGAGTCTAAGAACAGGGGGTTACAATCCCCCTTTCGGTAACACTGTAAGATATTTAATATTCATCTCGATTCACTCAAAGTTTTAACATAAATTTTATTTTCCAGGAAATACTTTAAAATTGAGAGTAAACTTGCAGAAAACTAATGGAAGTGTGGTTGTCCCACATTTTATTACCGTTCGTGTTCTGAAAATACTCCATGACAAAAGAAGACTGATAATAATTAACCGAAAGAAGTATAATAAATAAGATTCTTAGGTAGCGAAGTAAAATCAAATGATTAATTTGCAAAGATCAACTTTCTTATCAAAAATTACTCAACAAAACACCTTCAAATCATTAGTTAGATAGAAGTGAAAATTTCAAAGATATGAACATTCTTTTTTCATGGTTAAATGACAAATATCACAAGGACATCGATTTGACTATATCTTAACTTCCTCATCTTGAAGCTTAAACTGAAGGCTACAGACAACCTACACAGATTTCTCACCAACGCATAAGAGCATTTTAAATTCGAACTTCATAACTGCTTTCATAATTAATACGTCTTAGAACGAAAAGTAGGCAAAACGCCGAGTATATATTATATATTTCCGAGTATAAACTGATCCATGCATATGCCGAATTAGGGAAAGGGGGGGGGGGGGGGAATCTGAAATTTTCAGACATGTCGCTATGAAAGCGAAAACTTTGTCAAATGGGTGGAATATTTTCTAATCCCCCAATCGCTGTAAAATAAAACGCCAGACGTCAACGACGAGAATTTTATTTCTAACACTCATATCTGAAGTTAACCTCTTTTTCCCATTCATTTGCTATCTAGAACCTTATCTGTATTAAACGTACTTTCTGCTCCATTTTTTTTTTGTTAGTTTGTTTGGAAAATGAGCGGGAAGAAAAATTCGTATACTGCACGTGATCGTAAACCAATGCTTTATGGTCTGAGTGATAATCGAATCTATTCAAACGTCCAAATGAGTGAATGTGAATTTCAGGATTTCACCAATTATTCGGATACTTGGATTTTCTGACTTTAAAGGGTTTATGTGACTTTTTTTTCCTTTTAAAATAAAAATTCAATTCAAAACACCCAAAAAGTTACAAGATTAAATCCGCTAGAGCCTAGCTAACTGAAAATGTCAAACAATAGTTTTTTGATGTGTAAGATCTTTACTCTCAGTTTCTGGATATTTGTTGGAGTGATTTCGTGAAAAGGGACGGAAATGCGTAACAGGAAGTCGGGGGAAGCGCGCGCTGTTTGATTTGACCAATTCAGCGCCTTGGGGTGTCTCTTCGCTAGCCTCGTCTGGGGGTCCAACTGTAGTAGTAACTAAGAAGCCCGCCTACCGCACATACCAGCAAGTCTTATTAGACTTCATTCAGAATAAACTTGTGATTCTTAGGCTCAATTGTCAAAGTCTCAGGGCTCGTGTGTGAAATCTGAGGACATAGTTATTTTGTGTAAACTATATATATATTAATAATTATATTTCCTGGTAAGCGTCTGACAAAGCTCATCATTCTTAAAAAAATAGGAGTAAGTAATATGGAATTATTTGAATAAATATTTAAGTGCGTATAATTTTCATACTTTGAGGTTAATTCCTGTCACTGTCAATATAATATTTTTAATTGTGATTTAAAAAAACTAACTAATTTAGTAAACGGGTATTTTTGATTTTCTCTAATATTTCTAATTTTTAAGCATGCGCTTGACGGTGTCTCTTCGCTACCCTCGTCTAGGGGTCCAACTGTAGTAGCAATTAAGACGCCCGCCTACCGCACATACCAGCAAGTCTTGTCATTTTGGTGGTCGCATACATTTTTCCGAATCAAACCGTTAAAAAAATTAAAGATTTCCTGCATTTTGTACTTTTACGGAAGATGGTTCTGCTCTTTTTTTTAAAAAAACCATCACTCGCTTCCCATGATTTTGAGTGGTGATATTAACGTTAACTTCAGTTTGCCAGAAGCTGAGCCGCTCATAGCTTTTCTGAAAGATGAACTCAAGATCGAAATGAACGCTAATCGAAATGTTTCGACAACTAACAGTGGTATTGTTATTGACACCGTTTTTCAACGATTTTTAAATACTTTGAAATCACAAGTATATGTGTCATACTTTAGTTTTCATAAATCTATTGTCTCCGCTCTTCCCCAAATTGAACAATAATAAATATTTTTGATAACAAATTGCATTACTCCTTGTGTTAATTAAATAAAATTTTCATTAAAGATATAATTATTCGATAGAAAATTATTTCCAGTCATAACCGATTCATTTCTTTCAGGATTAAAGTCACTATTGCGTATTTACCATGATAACAAGTCAGATGTTACACATCATATGCGACTACTATAAGACTCGTTTCTTTTAATTTTTTTTTTTTCTAAATTGCGTTTCTTCCAAGATTAGCAGATCCAAATAACGCATGCGCCCTTAAAAAGTTCCAAAAATTCTCAGCCATGCATGGAAATATACGGTACATATAAAATTCTTCTTTTTTTTGAATAAAATGACATGCTCAATTGTGGAATATTGTTCCATTCGCTCATCTTCAAAGAAATGATTTAAAAAATCCCTTAACTTAAGCTTTTTCAAATTACAAATTAGGTTAAGATAAATTTTGGATTGCGAGACAAATGTTTTCACGGCGAACCGAGATATATCAAATGGTAACAACAGATATAATAAATACATAGTTCCTCTTAAAAGCTAAATATTAAACTAAAAACATTCTTTTCCATTTTATAAAAAAAAAAAACTTTTCAAAACCTTAAATTAATAAAAACATACATTTTAACGACTTTATTCGAATTCTAATTCATATTTCTTTTTTTCTAATCAACAGCAGTATAAAGAAAAAAGTGAAAACCAATCAATCATCAATACATTAATGCAGTGGAAAAAGTTCAAAGCTAAGTTTTCTAATGACTACTGTCGATATACCAAACAAATTAGTAAAAAAGGAATGATAAAAAAAGAACAAAAATGATCCATTTTTTCCCTTGAAGAAAGCAGACGATACATAGCACTGCCCGAGGGTGGCACTTTATCAACTCACAAATGGGCCCTCCCTGACGTTACAAATGGGACTTTGTGAAGTCCCATTTATAATATTGGGACTCCCTTCCTAGCTCTTTTTCTCCGGAGAATCCAAAATCGAACATTTCAGGACCTCTACCCTCCCATCAGTTATAGAGAGATATAGCTTCGCCTGGGGGGTACCCGCTTTGAGAATGCTATTAACAAAGATTTGTCTTTGCCACCCTGGATCTTCTGCAAAGAATTGGCAAAGATCCTTCTGTTATCGTGTTAAAGGAATCGAACTGAAAGTTTTTTTTTGATGAATGTAGGGTTTGAGGACACGAGAATTTTAAGTTTGTATCGAAAGTGTAATTTAATCTGTTCAATTTCCAACCCGTGGCGAGGCTGGGTTATCTGTCTCGGGAAGATTGATGGAGATGGTTTTGCAGTGCATGCAAAATGGATGGATGCCAGAGGTGGTTTGAGGGAGATAAGTCCGTTAGCGTGATGTTGAAGAATTTTACTGATTACTGTGAGTTTAATATTCTTTAAGACAACTAGTTTCAATGCTACATTTTTTTTATTTACAAGATAATTATATATATATACAGCATTTCATATATAAAATTTAGGGTTTAGATATCACCCCCCAAATTATCTATCGTTGGACATTTAGTTAGAACAATACACACACAAAAAAATTACGTGGAAATTTGAGATAATGCATTTCACTACAAAATCTGTTAGATTCGGCTCCTACATGTGAAAAACGAAATTTAATTCAACTATTTATTCAAGAAGACTTTTTTTCATCTATTTTTGATAACTTCTAAGATTTGAAATTTTGTAAAATACTATGTAATAAAACATAAATGTTTGAAATAATTTTGACTGAAATATAAACTTTTGACATAGATTTGAATGAAATACAAAAACAGATAATTCTATATTTATTAATATACAGGGTGTTGCCGAATTCAACCGACAAATTCAGAGGGGTGATAGTAGGCATCATGGGGACGACAAACCCCTTCAGAAGAAGGGGTCGTAAGCCACTTTTAGTCGGAGTAACTCACAAAAACAGTTAAGAAGGGTATAATGTCGAGTGGAACGAAAAGGGTCAATAAGAGGTAAGAAATACATTTATTAGACGTAAAGCATGTTGACAACACGAACAATGCATCCCGGCTCGACGTCAGAAATGCAATAACAAGTGTTAGTCACAGGAATTGTTCGAAGTTGCGGCTGGATATGTCATAGCAC
>BMAO01021069.1:0-34539 GCA_019973975.1 Trichonephila clavata | reverse complement strand
AGCCCAACATATGAATTAAGAATATTGAAATATATTTATATATGTATATGACAGAATCACAATATTAAGTGACAAAATAGAAAGCGATTTTCCTAACATTTTTCCATTTTCCCTTTCTATATAGGGTGTTGCACTATCTATTTTTTTGGTTAATTGTTTACTGTTTATTCATTAATTAAAATTAAATTTTCTAATGGAATAGTATAGTAAAAAAAAAGAAGTTACTATCTCAGAAATTAGGCCATCTTAGGTGGGATTCGAAGCCACGACCATTGGATTAGAAGTCCAACACGCTATCCGTTGCCTTCAGGCACAAAACGAACGGTTTTCCTTTCTATATGTGCTGTTTTACTATTCCTTTTGTTTGTTACTATTTATTTATATTTTAATTTAATTAATGAATTAATATTTGGAAAAAAAAGTTTTATTATCAAATGTCATACACTACAAGTTTGAGAAAATGTTTTTGAACTTTAATGGATCAAGAGAAAGTATTTTATTAGCGATTGATTATTTGAACAAGATATATATGTATATGTATATATATATATATATATATATATATATATATATATATATTATATATATATATAATCAAAATTTCTCTACAAGAGAGAGATGAATAACCATAATTAAAACTGAAAAGAATTGTAATTGCAAGATAACCAGTCAACAGAATTTAAAAGGAAATATGAAAAATTAAAATAACAGAGTTAAATATAAAAGAATGGATGCTACAGTATTATCAACATTGCTGACTTAGGACAGCTATATAAAAAAAAATTTCTTAAAAAATTTCACTATATAAAAGTGGGGTTGAACACACACACACATATATATATATAGGAAAAGAGTGAACTAATAGTAGGAATTAAAAATAAAACACTCATTATTATGAAATATAAATCTTAACCATTTGATTAACTTTAATACTGTGATTACAATTTCAATTGGAATTTATTATATATATCATGGAAACTCTGTGCGCCTGGATGTCAAAAGAAATGGTTGTTCCCTCTTTCAAAATGTAAAATGTATGTCAAACTAGCCAAATGATTTATAATCATCAAAGATTCCAAATTGTAAAAATTGATATAAATGGAAATAAACTTATTTAAGCAATATTATGAACATATCTATGTAATCCTTTCTGAAATATCGTTTTTAAAATGGAACTTTTTATATAAAGATTAGTGCATAAAGATGAATAACCACATTTCGAAAGGACAAGATATTTACTGTACTTATAATGGCAATATTTCCTTTTAAAAAAATCAATTAAATGTTTGAAACATTTCGTGAGATGAACAATACGAGCTTAGAGATCGTAGTCTTCTTTCGTTTGTTCTTCAAAATTAGGAAATCTGTCCTCAATAGCATATTGAATATTATAACTTAGTAAAAATAAAAATTATTAAAGTAATTAAAATTTTTCGGTCAGTTATTTGAATAGTTTCTTTACAGACACATTATATTTAAAATACCTTCATCAATTTTGATCGTGTTACATGTTAATGATATTTCAAAATATTGTAGTTTGCTCACGTATCAAAAGTCAAATATATTATATAATTATTTAACAATAAAGAAGAAAATGAAACTATTAAATTTAATGAAACAGAAGTTATTTACATTTCATTTATGTTATATATTCTATGTGTGTGTTAAATTTACTTTAGTGTTGTTTTAAAAATTATTAAATGTATCATAATTTAATTCAGGAAACTAATACGAGACGCGAGCTAGTAAAAGTTATATTGCATTCCTAGCGTTATTCATTAACAAATTTGAACTCTGTCAGGTACGTGTGATTCTCTTAAATTCTATTGCCATTTTTAGGATTCAAGTAACTCATGGGGATTATTGTCTAGGAATTTGCGAGTCTATAATGAAATGTGCACTAATTAAATAAAAGCTATTGAGTTTGAAAATTGCGAACATTGTTAAAAGACGAGATTAGATTTTCGCGTTGAAATATCTCTCCTGATATACATATACAAAGAAGGCGTATTGAAACTTTGAAACCATGCTGAATTTTAACCTTCAATATTTTGCGTGTTAGTCTTTAGTAGAACATATTCTAAAATTTTAGATTCAATTCTAGATGTCGACGGCTTTAAAGTTCGCCAGCTAAATCACTGCATTAACACAGTTTGCATTTTAATATAAACTTTTTCACGCATTGACATGATAGGCTATACTTGATTCTCTCAGCATTAGATAAGCCCGTATTTTGCGCTGAATGAGGTTTGTAGTTTTCAAATTCTAAATTTTGCACAATTCTTACTGTGTAATATTTAGATATATTTTAAAGACTGGAAGAATAGTTCATTGTGTGGATAACATATAATAACTGATAAGAAAAAAGGATTTTACAAATGTTATCGCTGTATTTATTTACAGGATTTCAGAAACTAAGTTATAAAAAACTTTTGTGTTTTTGTTTCATACCATACATTTATCTTTATGTTGAAAACATGAGTATAAATAAAAAAAAGTTTTAAAAAATTAAATATTTATTTTCAATGCCTGAAGAACAGGTGCTTATCATAAATACGTAAAATATAAATGAATAGCTTCTAAAATAAAAATTTTTTGTATGATTGAAACTGAAAAATCAAATGGAATGATGAATACATCTCCTAATTTCAGTTCACCATGTGAAATATTTTAAATGTTTCTGAATTTATACAATCCCAATCTCAAAATTTGCATTCTTAAAATTAATTGCAATTGTAAGACATTTAGATAAAACATTTTAATATCAAAATACGAAATACTTTTAAATAACAGATGAGATTTTGAGTTGCATTAATACTTTGAAAAATCGAAAAGGGTAGTTATAGTAAGGGAAAAGAAGGGATATTATACTAAATTTTTCTATAAATCATTTTTTTTTTCATAACGCCATTCCAATTGTACGAGTTTTAAACTATTGACCTTGAACAGATTGAAGTTAATTCTTTGAGAAAGAAAATAATAAAAAATAACATTCTATATTTTTCAACAATTAAAGACTTGCCGAATCAATGCAGTGGCAGAAAACTGCTAATAGAAATCCATTCACCCGAAATAATAGAGGACAAATCCATTCTAAGGAAAGGGAAAAAAGAAATTTAAGCTAAGCGCGGGAGCCCACAGAATTTCAAAGAAAGAGAATTTGAAGAGAATTGATCTCAAATGAAACTTAATTGGGTGCTTTCTCTGAAAAAAATCGATATTTAAGCTCTGTGTTGAAAACACCAGTGATCGATTAATTTTTAGTTTATATAAGAAAATGATTTTTCCAAACGATTATTTTTTGTATTTATCTTTGCTGTGTAATATTTATCAGTATAAAAAAAGGAGTGTTTTTCACTTTTATGTAAGATTTCTGATTGAAGCTACTTAAAATAATTTATTATTTTCTATGAGATGTTCACGAACTTTCTTCTTGAGAGACATAGCCCTTAATCACACTTATTTATTTGTTTAATCCTATATTGTGTTTTCAGTGAATATGATTTGTAAGGTTTCATTTTGGCTTCTTTTTATGTGCTCAAGTCATACCAGGTAATAATTTACCACTGGGAAAGAAATAATTTTTACCTGAGTATAAAAATCTCAGAATCTATTAAATCTCTGAATTCGCTACTTTAATTGTGAGTACACTTTCTTTTTTTTAAAAAAAAAAAATTTTACTCTTAATTTACCGGCCATTGTCCAAAATATTTTTTATTTTACTTATTTATTTATTTTGCTTAAGAGAAAGTTAAATTTTGAAAGTACATTCGACATTTTAAAGCTACCAAACACATCTAAATAAAAATGATCAAAATTTGGATTTAATTTTCTATCTATCTTAACATATATACTTTTACAGTAATAAAATGTTTTTTAATTCATAAAAAAGATCTGCAAAAATTGAGAAAACATGGTTCTAGTGCTAGCTTTTAAAGAAAAGCAAGTATGTTATCCTAGGGGACATTTCAGAAAGTGCTCTATAAGAAATTTCTGCAGGATTACAGCTATTTTTGTTTCCAGAAAGTTAGTTATAATCTCAGTTACTATTTCTTTATAAAATATTGTTTTGAAATGTTTTTAGTATATTTACTGCTTAAAAATATCCTGCAAGTTGTATAAACATTGTCTTGTAAGGGACTTTCTTGATTGATATATCTTTGCTATTTCTTTTCTGAAAAAAAAAAACATTGGATCTAGTTAATACTTTTATCAAAGTAATTTTATTTCATTCTTTTATTAGTTTTGATGAAAAAAACCTTGATTTATTGGTATTAAATAATGAAATAGTATGAAATTGAGTTCAACCTGAAGCACTTTAAATATAAATATATCATTAAAAATGATAAATCAACAACAATGAAAATCAAACGCTAATGCATAGATTATAATGAATAATCGCAATTAAGAAAATATAAGCTGAATATCTACTTTTTAAAAAAGTAAATATTCATAACAAATTTTTTTATTACAAACTTTACACCAATTTTGATGTGAATCTTTTATTATCCATTAAAAAGAGTTTAACAAAATAAGAAAATAAATAACCATATTTTAATAAATCCTTATATATACAGCACTTAAATGTTGCTGTTTTTCTGAAGTTCACAAGCAAAATTTATATCGTACTTCGTATAATGAATACTTCCGAAATTGTTTCATTAATTCTTCTTCCAAAACACTTTGAACTCTAATGAAAGTTACTCAAAGAATCAACTATTTACATCTACAGTTTACAGATGATTCACATAAATAAGGTAAAATGTATGTAACAATTCATATCTTAGTTATCGTTGAATATCTTCCTTATATTATTTACAAATATGCTTCCTTTTAATTGAGGAAAAACAGGGGAGATATAAAATTGCATGTGGCGTGCTAAACTCATTAAAACATTTGCTTAGAGCAGTTATGCTCCAATTATGGCTATATAGGAACCATATGACTCAAAACATGTATTCATACAATAGTAAAAAAAATTAATATAAAAATTTTAAAAACATTATCTAAAAATATGTTTTTTCTTTTTGTTTGCGAAATGTTTTATAAAAATAAAATAATCATATAAATTATAAATAAGCGTGTTTTAAATAAAACATGCTTATTCATTTTTATATTTATATTAAACAATAATTCAACGTGAAATACTGAGAGCTTATTTCATTGCAATTAGTATTAAAGACCCAACTAACCAACCCAAGACTAACCCAAAGATTTCACTTTGCTACGGATACCAGCCTATGTAGGACTCTTCGGCAATGAGCAGGCTGATAACCTTGCCAAGGAAGCCCGAAATTCCCTTCACCTTTCCAATATCTTTACCCTTACCAATGCTAATGCAAGAGCCAGACGTAAGCTCCCTCCCATCCAGTTAAGAAGCACTGCATTCAGGAAATTAAATACAACCGTGTAATTTCATTAACCATAGCCAGACTTCATACAAGACACTTTAATGTTTTAAAAATATTCCTTGATATATTCAAAGAAGTTACAATACTTGTCCTCATTGTCCTTGCATAACTTCCGCTTAATCATATTTTCAATTATCCTTCTGTACTGCCTAAACTCCCCAACATACATCTAATTCCCACGGACCACCAACTGCTTTATTCGCTGAAGGTCTTTGACATTGCAAGGGCAGTTTAGGACGCCATCGGCACCATTTGATTTATCTGCAATACTTGGGCAAGACAACAACAGTATGAAAGAACTTACAAGATATCTTATTTATCAGTCTTACTTGCTATTTACAGTAAATTACATTGCTCCAACAGGATTTTTAACATGTTTCATTAAGAAATAATTTTTGTCGGGGTAAAAATGTATTTTTATCTGTTTTTATAATCATATGCAAAAAAGCTAATTTATATACTGTAAGAATCTAGCGTATAACGCACACTTTCACACACAAATGTAATCGAAATCTATGGGCACGTGTATACGCCGGGTATAAAAATGATAGCTTCAATAATGAAAAAAAGAGAGAAGCATAAAAAAGTAAGACTTCTACATGTTGTTGTTGTGTGTCCTTCCCGCAGGGAAGGAATGAAAGTTGCCATTGCCTGTGAGACACACACAGGTTGGACTTCTTAACGATAGATGGCGACACCACCTATCTCCACCTCCACAATTTTGGCACGGAACTGAAGGGGAGGGAAATATTCTCCAGCCCCCTGCACTCGTGGTTTCTGCTGCGACCGCCCACAAGACTTTCGGACCCACTGATTTAACGAGCACGTACTCCGTCTATACTCGGTGGTATTTAATGGCATCGGGCATCTAACCCAGGCCCTCGAGTCTGGAGTCCGATGCTCTAACCACTAGGCTACCCACGGCCCCAGAATTCTACATATATCAAAATACTGTTTATTTAAAAGAAATGCCATAGTTTATGATATTAAAAGGTTATATTTCCAGAGGTATACTATTTGTTCAAAGGTCTGGCATAATATCTGGAATAAATGACTTCATAACGTAAGAGCAATACGCAAAGAATATATCAAGATCCCTCATTGAAAAAGGGTGTTGGTTATACGGCGAATATGCGAAAAAAATATTAAAAAAATGCAACTTGAAAGTTTAGGTGGGCGTTATACGGCGGTGCACATTATACGCCGGATCTTGCGATAAATATAATAATGGGATGAAAATTTTAATGAAAAAATCAAATCAAATATTATATTACTTGTTCCCTGTACCATCTCATTTTTTTAGGAAAGATAAATTTTTAAACTGATTAAATCCCAATTTTTCTAATTTTAATAATTACCAAGTAATAAATCCTGATAAATTAATGAATCACCGAAATTACTAAATTAATGCCAAAACTATAATTATTACACGTAGCAGAAACCGCCTTTCTAATTTAAAAGCAATAATATTTTTACTACTCGACAACTTTATATTTCCAGAAATAATATATATATTATTCCAACATCTTAAAATCTCTGATTGAATAGAATATGAAATTACATTTCTCCCGATCGGTAAAGAGCATTCGTATAGCTTAGATTCAGGAATACTTTTCACTTATATATTTTATGATCATTCTCATTCGATTTTCCTTTGCTCGGTACTAACATCAACCCAAGCAATTTTCTTTTAGTGTCATACTTTATAGCTGTTCACTTTTATAGAGCATACATAAAGGTGAGCTCTTACCAAACTTTCCACAATGACTATGTAAATTAGAAAATAACTACGACCGGGTTTGGGCAACATAGTATTTTCTATTCGGAAAAATAAAACATAAAGGATTATACTCTTGCTGGCATTTCTTTCTCTGGATATTATTTACGGAAGGAAAAATAAAAACTTTGGAAAAGTTGTTTATGTTCCTTTGCCTCTATATACTTTTAAGGAATTTCAAGTGTGGCCTTAAATCTTTATATTTTAGTAGAAACGTTTTTCGTAATAGATATAAGTTTTTATTATTTTAAGGCCGAGGTGGGCATTACGTCGATCACGATCGACCGGTAGACCGCTAAGAGAATTTGGAGTGACCGCCTGAAGATTAGCCGGTAGTGGTTGTATACGGAAATATTCAAGACTGACTGACAGCACGCAGACTAAGTGTTCTACTGACTATGATTACAAAAGCTAACTTTAGATAAAAATGTTTTATTTTTTAATGTGTTTTGAATTGTTTGATAATAAATGCATGATTAGATATCGTCATATTTGTGGGTATTGGTATTATGTTTGTATTTTGCGTTTTGCTTTAAACGCAGTTTCAAAAAAGTGAGTTTTTCATTTTATTTACGTAGGTAAGTACATATTCCGTATTTATTATTAAGTTATAGTAAATATTGTTGACCTTTTCTTTACCTCACTACACCTACGACCCTGAGCAACGGGCGCACTCGTGAATTTTTCAAAGGGGGGAGGGGACATGGTGGCTCAGAGTCGAATGTCTATCATTCTCATATCTTATTCCAATACGCGATGAAATATATATATATATATTTCATTTTGTAGATTGTCGGGAACAAAAAAACAGTAAGAAATAAATTTTTGAATAAATAATTAGCATTAGTTAACAAAAAACTATTAATAACAAATACTTAATTTAATTTTATGTACTATATACATTGGATTATAATCGAACGGAAAAAAATTCATGGGCTATGGTGTTGGTTCCGGAGCCGTGAACCCATCCCCTCCCCCTTTGTGTGTGCCACTGATACTGGGTGGACCACAACACCTTAAAAATTAGAAGTAGCCCGAACCCTGGAAAAGTCTGCCCACCCATGTTTTAAGGTATCCAACTACAGTCGGAACTGTCATTTTACAAAAGCGTATAAGTGAATAATTTTTATGATATTTAGTGTCTTTTAGATTAGAATACATATATAAAGTTGTTTTAAGACTATTATTACTGTAAAAATTGATTTAAAGGTAATGTTTTGGCAAAAATGAACATAGAATTACCTACTTTCAAAACAATCTCCCTTTATTGGAAATGCTTCGATAATGATATTATTTTGCCTATATATGGCTCAAACCTCTGTACAAAGCCATAATTAATATTTTTGAATTATATAACTTAGAAGTGGATATCTCCATATTTTAATACAGCAGATTGAAGAAATATTTAGAAAAAAACACTAATAATTGTTTCAAGTTATAGTAACTCTGAAAATAATGTGAATTTTTCCAACTTCCTAGTTCAACCCTCTGGAGAAATCTTGGCTTTATAAAAGTCAAATATTATTATTATAGAAGCAGTTTTCATAAACGGAGAATGTTTTGAAAATAGGTAATTCAAAGTTCCTTTTTTGTCAAAATATTGCATTTAAATATTTTTTTTTATTCTAATAATATTCTTAAAACAATTTTATGCATGTATTCTAATCCGTGTGATACTAAAATATCATAAAAAGTATCTATTTATAAGCTTCTTTTAAATCCAGGTTCCGAACGTAGTCGGATACCTTAAACGATTTTGTGTATTATATAAATAATTTCTATCCCAGGATAAAAAAGTATATATCAAATATATGTATCATTTCTAGTTAAAATTTATTTTTAACATACTCGTGTTCTTAATGAAGAAACTCTTAGACTAAACTAATTATAAATTTAATTGCCTATCTGAAAAGTATTCCAGGTAGAAAAAAATCCCAACTTATTTTTTCAAAATGACTAAACTACAATATTTTAAGATGGCCAAATATGTTTAGAACGGTAGTTTTGAAAAAACGAATACATTTTAGTGCCATTTGAATTAGAATATAAAAGTAAAATTATTTTTTAAAAATTAAAGTAATAAGAAGTTATTTAATTATAATTTATATGTAGGCAAAAAGAATTAAGAAAAAATGTTAGATTTTCAAACTAATTCTCCTTTTATGGAAAATGCTTATGTAATAATAATACTTTGTTTATATGCAGCTTAGACTTCTCTACAGAGCCTGAACATGAATTTTAAAAATTCACATTATTTTTAGAGTTACTATCAATTGAAATAATAATTGGTACTTTTTGTTAAAAATGTTTTACTGATAATACTGATAATGATATATTAGCTACATACGAACAAAATATTATTATTATAGGAACATTTTTTTTCACAATGAAAATGTTTTCAAAATATGTCATTCTTTTTACATTTTATGAAACGAAATTTCATTTAAAACTTTATTAATGAATCATTTTCTTAAAAACAATAAATATGTATATTCTAATTCAGACAAAGTTAAGGGGACACAGTAAGATTCAATTGAAAAAAATCGGTCAAAAAATCAAATTTAATTTTCTTAGCCTAAATTATTTCTTATAATCTTTCCTATAACCTCACAAAAGTTGAAAGCTGTAAACTTAAAAAATGCAGAATTGTGACAGCTTTTACGTTTGTTTTTATTCACATCCCTATGGCGAATCAAAACTTTAAACTTAATTATCTCGGAAAGATAAAATAACTAGTTTTCTTCGTTTAAAATGCTAAGGCTTTTTTCTATTGTGCCTAATGCTTTGAATTTTTTTTACCTATTGCTAATAGTACATGTAATAAAAGTTGGTACGCATTTTTCAATCAAAGCAATACTTATTTTTTAAAAAATAATTGAACATAGAATTTATACATTTTTAAGGAACTTTCAATACACATTCATAAAAAGATCTAATGTACGAATTACAATCATGTTATAGCAAAACCCATATTAACTTTCGTTATGCATAGTTTGAGGTACTTGTAAATCAAATTTCATGCAGGTACGTAAATTTTTGTAGGAGGAGTAGCATTTTAAAATCACTTCACTAATTTGAAGTTTTTTCCTTAAAAAATTAAATGCCTAGCTTTTTATGAAATGTTGAGCACAAAATTAGTTTTACATAGTATACACACATAGGAAACAACCAAAAAATTTTGAAAACCCTTTATTTTAAAAATTTTTGCCGAAATCGTACCATGTCCCCTTAAGTATTAAAAATATTATGCAGTTATACACTCATGGTTCCGGATGTAGTTAGATACTTTAAAGAAGTTAGAATAAATAACCTAATATTTTGAAATATTAAGCTTCGAGCGTGAGTTGAAATTTTTTTTAAAATCAAAGAAATATTTTGCCTGTGTGTGTGTGGACGTAATCACTTATTACTATTATTATAAATCTTCTCTCCAAAACAAAGTTATTCTACACTTTCTTTTTTTATTGTAATAACTCAGGATTTTATATTCATTGATAGTGTTATGCACAAATTTAAATTTAAAAAATATTTATATAAGAAAAAGAGTTTATATAAAATTATACAGTAGACTTTTTTTAGATTGGTTTTTCAATAATTAGTCCTCCTCTAATATAACCTTTTTAAAAACCTCAAGGTCACATTTCTATAGTAAATGCTTGCATGCATTAAATATTTTCGATGTATGCAATTTAATTAGTACAAATACTTATTTTAGATTTTGAATCCACAGTTCTTCTAAAGAAAGTTGCTCAAATACTATTCACGAAAATTAGTTCCAAGGTTGAAAATAAAAACTTTCAAGTAAATAAATAATGTAATTTAAAATTGTAAATTGATCGATATATATATATATATATATATATAAGCAAACATAATTCCTCGAATTTCATTCAAATAAATTCGTGGAAATTCAATTGTGATTCAAAATCTAATCTCAACTTATGAAAAAGATCACAGATAGCTGACACTTAACATTCTTTTGGAATATATAAATTCAATTTAGAAATTGCACAAACGTTTTCCAGATAAACGACTAAAAAGATGGGAATTCTTGGAATCTTTATTTTCTTTCATTAACTATATTATCAATAGAAATATTATGACAATAAGTAGAGAAAAAGATTTCAAAGGAAAATTTCTTATTCCAGTATTAGAAAAATTAGTGAATTGTATTCAAGAAGAAATTAGTTATCTTCTGCTTCCTTGGAGCAAGTAAATGGACTATAGCAACCATTTGTTTTTAACATTTTAACAAGTGCTTATAGTCTTATACTATTAATAAAATGGTTCGTAAAATTTTATAGCCAATGTTACAAGAATCACTTATCATTTGAATTGGCATATCCCACAATAATCATCACTAGCATAAATCAGATAATTTGTATACTCCTATGTTGTCACAAGTGGTTATTACACTATACATTCACAAGTCTCTTTAAAGCGGAATACCTTCAAGTTGAACTAGGTGTGTATGAATTTATTTTTCACACAATATAATGTGATTGTAGTCAAAAAGTGTGTGGTTAACACCACAAGTCCTTCTCCCCCTTCTAAACCACTCTTATTCCCTTCTGTCTCCTTTTGGTCAGCGACCTCACACTTCCTGTGAGTGGGGAATTGTCCATTGGAGCCCTCTTAAGGGTGGGGAGAGCATCTAAAAATAAAGTGTAAACTAGGGTGGATAGTGTTTATATGGGGGGGGGGTTATTAATCAAAACCTACCTATGCAGAAAGAGGCTTTTCGGTCTGGATATTAAAAGTCTTATCACACGTATACGTATTTAAAGCAATTTTCCTTGAAAGAAACCATTCCGACCAATGTCTACCAAGTTACCATAGCAACGGCTCCGAACACCTTTTTCCGAGTGAGCTGAAAAAATTGCTTAAAATTCCAGCCAATGGGATTCTTCGGCTCCCGACGTCATAAACAAGATGGCGGGAAAGATGGAAGATTTGGCTTCGTCAAACGTATCAGAAATGGGGTATAATATTTAAACAGAATGGGCTCCATTTTTGCTTACGACTGTCAACAAAAGCGCGAGAGGAGTAAAAGAAATAATATTAACTTTTCATTTTCCGAAGCAGAGAAATCGGTGAGTAATGTTTCAATGTGAAGATAGGGCGCGGGTGACGTCAGAGCGTATCGTTTTATTTACGGCAAACATTCACCCTCACAGCTTCTTGAAAAATTGTCCTAAGTCAGTAATTGGCTAAGGCCTTAAAGAAAAAACATAAAAAAAAATTTTTTTTTTGAAATTTAATATGGCTACAAAGGGATTGGATTTTTAGAAATTATGGGGGAAAAGGACTTAACTTTGGTTAGATGATTTTAGAATAAAAATAAAATTATTTTCCTTCAATACAAATAACCAAAAGTGATCATAATTGATAAATCAGAACTGGAGTTGTTGTTACTAATCTCCCATCTGGTCAAATGAAGTCAGACCAGATCAATGAAACCGTTGACTTTAATGAAGTCCGATACTAGAAGTGGACATTCATGGATATCTTCCCAGTCCAATCCAAAGCAATCAAAAATGTGCTGAGGTGAAGCCGGCTCTAGCTGGCATTTAGTACAAATAGGAAACTTATTATTGCTTTCTGAAGAAGTGAGACTTTTTAAGTGCCCATTGACAAGTCAGGGCAGACAAGTATTGGACTGTCAGTCACAAGGAAGGGATAAAGAAAGCCCTGGTCTTTTGCCTTTACTCAGTACTGAGTAATGAATAGTACTATGTACGTTGCAACATTTCATAGCCCAGCTCTCTCTTCCAGCAGCATTGAGTGAGTCCGATCATAGGTTTCTTCGCCTTCCGCTTTATCGCTCAGTGTAATTTTAACAGTAGGGTTTTTTTTATTGAATACTAAAGAAGTCGTTGATTGAACGTAATACGTTTTGTCCTTATAATTATTTGGTAGGTGTTCTCTGATCACAATAAATATGAAATTATACTAAAATGTCTATTTTTCTGTAACAAAAATTATTCGACTTTTTACCTTAAAAAAGTCAAAGTACCTAAACTTTATTGCCCTTGTGACAGTACTTAAAAGTAATTTTTTATTTATTCTTCATTTCATTTATGTACTAGAGAGCATTTTTTTTCCCGCATATGTAGATTTTAAAATTCTGAAGAAAAAAATCGTGATCCATACTAATGTACACATCTATTTATTATGACTTAACATAATTGAAGAACACTTTTTTTTTTCAAATGGGGCGGTGGATTGGTAATTACCATTGCAGACCTAGTACATTTTCCAGGAGCTGGAATCCCTTTTTTGTGCGGGAATATATAGTTGGAAACCAATTCCAACAGACGGAGGCACCTGATTTTTGACTATGCGAAACTGTACTAAGAGTTTTCAATTTTTCCGAGAGTACACAAGCCCTACAGGCACTCTAGGTATCTCCAACATGCCATATAATCAAACGACATGGATTCTACCAATTTATTGCGTTATGTAAATCCATTGACTTGGGCCGAGGTCAAGCCCATTAACTTCAGTGTACTGGGTCAGTGCCTAACCGACAACGTCAATCAGCCGGCACTGAAGAACACTAAAGCAGTGCTTCTGAAATTTTCAATATTTGTGACACAAATTCAATAATTATTTTCATTGCCCCATTCAATAACAATGAATTAAATTCAATAATACTATATTTGACGCTAAAGATACAATAAGACTTTAACTTCTTAAGTGTCACAGGGGAATTTTAACGTATCGTTCTCAGCCAGTGCGTTAAGGGCCTCGGGCGTATGTATACGTCTTTATGAAGTACGATCTTTTCTGTGCCCTTCTATCCGTAAAACTATTCCGAAGGCTTTGGACTGCAATAAAAGGACCATGGCAGGTTTTGCGACAAATTTACTTATTTCAGAGGATTTGCTTATTTATTTCTTTTCTACCCTCCCCCCTTCCTATACACCACATGCATTCCCCTACGTGTTAAATACTGTGGGGTTGGGAAGTGAAACGCGGTATTTTTAATTGGCATTTAAGGAATTAATTATAAACCGTACAAATTATCAAAATAAGTGTTAATTTCTGCACATTATTTTGTATATGACAAGACCTTGGGGTCACTGTTGATTATTAAAATTATTTTTATCTTAGTAGTTAACTTAGTTCTTAAATTAATTATAAAATGCATTGTGAAGCACTGATAAATTTGTTAGTGTATTATAATTATGTAAATGTGTATTTTATTTTAAATTATGTCAGAATATATTTTATTTGTTTATTTGGAGTAAATAATTTTTTTTAAATAATCTTTTATTTTCGACTTCCTAATATACTCATGCCCCCTTAGTATGGTTATCATTCCTCCCTAGGTGGGCGCGCCCCACAGTTTGTGAAACTAGATTTAAATTGCCAATTTTATTAAAAATATGTATATTTAAAAGAATCTATGTTTTATAATAATGTATATATACAATACTTTCTCCAAATCAATTATAACATAAGTATTTTTTTCTCGACAATTAAACGTTATTAAATAACATTATTTGTGAAGTATATTTCGAAAACATGTATATATATATATATATATATATATATATATATATATATCCTTCTAATAGACACATCGCTATCATAATTTTTATTTGTAAGAAAAAAATATATGATCAGATTCATTAAAAGGAATCACTAGTCTTAAGGCAATGTCGGAAATGATTAATGGTATATCAATTTGTTGTATGACATGTCCAGAAAAATATGATTACTTCTTTCAATCGCCTTCTGTCTAGACACTCTTAAGAGAAAAATGCCTATTCTGAATCTTTTTGGTTCAGGTCGGGATTACCAGTCAATGTTTCATAGTACAGCAACTTTCATTTCTCTGCACTATTTTTATGTTAGCTATTGACTGGTTGTGTCAAACAAATACCAGTAGTTCTTTTCTTTATTCCAAAAAGCAGGATGAGGTCATTTTTATTTTGAATAACAGTTTAGATGGGTCATTTTATTTATTTTAAAACTTTCTATCGTAAAAGGAAACGATTAAGTTATGATATCGCTGTCTAGATCGTATGGCAGCTATGTAACAGAAATTGAATGCAGTTGTAATATGATATTTAAAATTTTCATTGATTTTGTAGCGTGATATACAAATTAATTTAGTTAATAGTGATATGGATTTCATTAAATTCCTTAGGAATTTAATTTAAAAAGATAAATAGGGATAAAATTATTATGAAAATTATACATTTTATACAATATGTAGTTTTAATCTAAGTATAGGTAATAAATTGAAATTTCTTATTGATTGTAAAGTGCCTAAGCATCTTCTAAAAATTAATTTGGGGTTTTTGATATTTTTAAAATTTTAAATTCATGACCTTTCCAGGGATATAACATATTTGAAATTTTATGAATTAGAAGTATGTTAAAATGAATTTAAAAAAATAATCAGCTGACGTGCCATACACACTTTGACAGATAATACTGTAAATAATATTATTGTAACAATATAAAGATGCAAATATGATAATGTAATTACTATAAAGATAATATTGAACAAAAAAAATGGCAAGTATTGACTTCTTAGACCTAGGAAGCAATTGTAAATCCGTGATCATTTTTATTTATTCATACAGAATAAATGTAGGCTAACTTTTTAATAATTGCAAGTTTAGCTGCTAGATTGTTTATCTAATTTTTAAGCGATTTTTTCCTTTTTGAGAAGTTCGTGCGATTTGAAATTCAGTTTTAATCATTTATTATTACTGTTTATTTTAACATGACAAGATTCAGTAAATATTTTAAAAAACGAAGAGGTATGCTTTTGTAGATAGAACTATTTGCTAAAATGGAAATATTACAGTTGATTGTGTATTACAGATTGGAAGAACAAGGTTACTCGTCTCTGAATATTGCACTGTGGCCAGCATAAATGCTGGTAATATATAATACAATATATATAATATAAGCATAGATGCTTCAAAATAATTATAATTACTGTTACTTCCAATTTACTTGTTCATATGTTCGACAACCAAGGTTTTGGTAAGAAAGGAGTAACTTCACACGACCTCATAAATGTTTCCTCAAAAGTTCTTGATTTCAGCTTAATATTCTAATTTATGCAAAACAATCTCTTCACATTTACACGTATTTAAAAAATGGACCTTTATTTGAAATTTCTTAAATGCTTATCACGATAATAAATTATAATTACAAAGGATATGAATTTATTATTCATTCTCAGTATTAGTAGCGTGCTTAGAAAATACATACGAAAAATACACAACCATCTGGAATTCATTGCCTGTACTTTTGGTATTAGCTGCAGGTAATTTCTGATAAAGCGAATTTTTCATTCGTCAGGCTTTGCAATGTCGTCTTTGGCGCAGCGTGCAAACATAAAGTTATGCGTTTTGCTGGAGAAATCATTTTCTGAGACGCTCATGATGCTAAAGAAAGCATAAAGAAACCGATCCCAGCAAATGAAAAATTTTACCTGTTTGCATGGCTGAAAATAAATTGAAGGGACATCGCTTTGTCGATTTAGATAAGGTGATCGAATATACGACGACGCAATTGAAGGACCTCCCAAAAAATTATTCCAGGAATTTTTGAACAGTGTATGAATGAACAAGTGTATGAATGCAGACGGGCAATACTTTAAATGCCAATAACATTCAATTTTGTCTTATTTTTTATACTTTGTAATCTACCTATTTTGGGTACTTTTTGATACTCTGCATTTACTCACCCGGATTAAAACCCTAAGAACTTCCATGAATTAACATGGATACTTTCAGTGTTTTAACTACTCGCTCAAATGACCAGTATATGTCAATCAGCAAGTTCTGATTTTTCTAACAAATTATTTTTAACCCCTAATTTAATGATTCAAAATGTTATTATGTGCATTTTCTTAAGTTTAATTCTCCTGACACTTCTAAATACGATAAATTGAAGTAAAAAATAAAACACCCAACAATAAAGGCAAGAAGGAGCCAGTTTTGATTTAAATATATCTAATGAAATATCGTAAATATTCTAGCCCAAAACAATTTTATTACATAGTTATTTATAGAATGTTAAAAAAATATGTATCTTATTTCAAAGATGCTGCGGCTATCTAAGAAACATCCCAGTTTTAAGCAGTTTTATCACTGTGAATGAATAATGTTGATCAGTGAAAATTACTGTCTGTTATATCGTTTTATATGACTTGTGAAATATATCTGGACATGGTATGCAGTATTTATGAAATTTAATTTTTAGTTTATATCTTGTGATAAAATATTGTTTATTCATATACACTCAAAAACATTTTAAATGTTAGGATTGCCTGTTTAAAAGGGGGAGGGGAAATGTTTGTTCCTGTTGTGAAAATTCAAAAGTGCATTAACAAATCAGTAAAATGCCAATTTTTTTTTAGGAACAGCTTGGCTTCTATCTTGATGTTTTCCAGGCAAGATATATTTTTATATCCTCAGTAATTTGTCAAGACTTTAAAACTTTCTTGCAAGCAATGTCTAAAATTTATTAATATCAACTTTCTTAATTAGGGTATAATTTTTTAGGGAAATCCACGAAAAAACACTTTCATAAGCATTTTTAAATTCAATTAAGGCTGTTGTTAGAATTATAAAATAAAATATAAGGCTTTTTCAAGAAATAATAAAAACTAATTTCCTCCAACAAGCTATCTTGGCTCTGTTTGCGAGTATGAAAGCTAATTACATTCCCGAAGATCAGAGAGTTTCTTAATCTTATTACACCGATCAGTTTCAAAGTAACCGGGTGAAAGAAAACACTGAAAATCTTATGACAAGCCTCAGATGATATTTCTTTTTTTTTTCTCGCAATTTAGCAAAATTAACTTGGCAACAAAAACTCGCCCGCTTCCTTTTCTTAACGTCGTTGAGCGCTAATGAATGAGATGGTTATGCACGAAAAGCACTGAAAACTATAGCTGTGTTATACATAAAAATAACACTTCAAGGCTTTTTTTTTCTTTAAAAAAAGCGAGAAAGGTTAAAAGGTTATTTGCCTTACGTCTTACGAGTTCACTGAATGTTATAAAAAAAGCATTATAAAAACACGAAAACAGAAAAAAAAAGACGAATAAAAAGTCAGGAATTGTTATTTATATATTCTTTCTTTTTTGAAAATCTCTAGCTTTGCCTGTTAGCAATGTATTCAAAGAAAAATAGATTAAGTTTTTATTTTCACGGAGCTCCTATTCCTATATCTGGTGTAATCTGTATTACAAAACAAGATTATTTTCTTTCAAGAAATAGTTTATTTTAATAGAATGTGTGACGCTTTAAAATATAATTCTTTATCCACCACCAATAGGGAAATATATCGAAATATTTAGATATGAATAGAATAAGATGTAAATTTTAAAAAAAAGATATATATTCTTTCCCTTCAAAACTTGATATATTTTTCCGAATATTTCCGAATTTGTTACATAAAGCATCAGACTGTAGAGTGTAGCAATCAAATTTCAAACAAAGAACATCGAAAATTTTGTAAAAGATACATCGAGCGTTTAGAAATAGAATTTGAACAGTAATAAGAGGAAGTTTTTGTAATATTTAATTCGCAACTGTCCATAAAGATATATTTTGTAATAAGGGGATATATATATATATATATATATATATATATTAATTCTCAACGCTGAATTTATTTCAGTTATGTTCTAAAGAAATAAGAAATTTAAAAATAAGTATTTTTATTGCTTCACGTATTTTAATTTATTTATTTCTGTAACAAAAGTGTGTATAATTTTTTTATTGTGAAGATTGGGGGATTTGGAACTTTTATGTGAATTTCTATAAAATTCAAGTAAAATTTTTCAGCTTTATTAAGTATTATATGATAAATATAAAATTAAAATTTTTAGTGAAATTCTGTTAGACACGTTTAAGCCTTCGTCGGTCTCATACCTTTTGTGACCTCTGTCTGTCACATTGTGCGAAAAATGCACGCAATTTGAAAAATTGGCCTACCTCCCGTCCTCCTTCGCTCTGGGTGACGTTGCTTAATACTTAACTTATTTAAAATCTAGATTATGGGATTAAAACATGTTTTTTTTGAAGACATAAGATTTTGTATTATTCAAAAACATGATTTCCAATATAATATTTTTTTGGGACTCAACAGCATAGATTCTAAATTTGGACTGATTGGTGACCAATGTATAAAAAAATCCTTTCAAAAATCATGTACTGTAAACAACTGAAGCTCTGCCTTTTTTGCACAGGTGCGACCGACAGATTGTTAACCAGTAGGCCATGTTACTTCGATAATCCCCGACTAATAAACGCAAAGTTGAAAAAACTCAGAAACAACATCTTCTAAAGTATTCCTTGTCTTATGTGGATCAAAAATTGTAAGGAAATATAATTATTGATCGAATGATATGTTATAAACTTCACATTTAGTAATTGCTCGAGGTTTTCAAACATGGTCAAGTGATGTTTGACACCTGATCAGGTACTCAATTCCACAAACTTCCCACATCATGCCGACGTAAGGAGTTCTAATTCCAACAGATTTAACGTGCCTCAGACACCCCACATGGTGGATATTTAGTGGCCACGGTACTCCGAAAAACGACTTAACAGAGGCTACTTGAACTTCGAGTTTGCGACCATAAGATTTAAAGTCTTTTAAATAATGAAAGTGGTTTGGCATCTGCAGCAAATATAGTCTCTTTTACGAGGTCAAAATAATGCGTCTTGATAACTTTTTAATTTTTTCTTAATGCCTTAATGTTCTTTTAGTGTGAGGAATGTTGACCAGAACATAATCAGAAACCTCCAATTGCAAGCGTATTCTCAAACCGTATTATCCACATTACATTCTTCTTAATGTGAGTCCACCATCCAAGGACTACATGAAAAGAAGTTATTAATCAACAAGTGGCCAGGAACTGCACTTAACCAGAAATTATTTGAGATTTATAGTTCTATAACATAAAGAGAGACGTGAAACCCCAAGGTACTAGGATGGCACTGACTTACATCAATGTGTCTTCAGAGACTCGGAAAAAACTTATAGCGTCGGCCTGTTGACAGAATTCCTCACTCTTGCCATTCGTCTGCGTTGAAAGATGGGCCAAGGGGAATGCCAACATTTTACACACAAGAGATCACCTTTTTCCCTTAGAAGACTCTTCACATGTTAAATAAGCGGAGAAACAAAACAGCAGTTTAGAAATAAATATGAAAATCATATGATAACCAAATACAAAAATATAAAAATTGTAATAAATAGATAAAAATGAAAATAAAAGTATAGTTATAAGTGCAATAAAAAGATAGGAATTAAATCTTGAATAAATGTAAGCAATAACAACTTTACAGCTTGAATATCTGTTATAAGAAGATATTCGTGTTATCTGGTCTAACATTTCATACACAGAATATAAAGGAATACAATAACTAGTAGTCATCTAAAGGTACAGAAAAGGAGAAAAGTCAATAGGGAACCTTGGAAATTGTCATTCGTGCTAAACAAAAACAATAACATCATTAAATAAAGTAAATATATCTTTCAGACACTTCGATAACGAAAAATTTTTTCTTAAAATTTATTTTAAGTAATCCTTTGAGCACCCAAATAAATTAATAGGTTACATATACAATAAATTTAATATCAAGTATGTGAGTGAGTGAATATTAACGTCGTACTGTTCAGCTACACGAGGGTTTTTGGGGACGGACCTCGTAATTTTGAAACATGGTTATGTGATGAGAACGACGCCTGAGCTGACACCCCCCTCTCCTAACTACCCACGGGAGGACGTTTGTGTGGTGCTGGGCTCGAACTCGTGATATGCCAGCTACGATCCGATACCTTGACCACTAAGCTAGAAAGGCCTTAATTTAATATCAACATGGATAATTAGGATTTGAAAATCACACACACACAACCAACATATTCCGATGCTTATAAATATTGTCACGTTGACCGGGATTCAAAGATTTTATGCTACCAGTCTCAAAGAACAAAACAGTTCTTCAGGAGTGATGAAAACTTATTGTAGAAAAACAAATCCGTAAAATACTGGATACAGCAGTAAAATTTTCTGAATAAATCTCACTAGGTTTTCACACTTTCTGAAGAGCTCAGACACAACTGCCAGTGTCTGAAAATACATATACGTAATGATAAAGATTATTCGCAAGTAATTGCTTGATAGTAACAACTATTCAACAACGAAGAAAATACTGACTCAGTTTCAGCAAGCGACTCCTATTTATAGGATGCACGGAACTTTCTCGAAAGATCCAGTTACGCCATGGATCTTGATATTAATGGATTTTACCAGTAATTTCCAAAAACATCCATACGATAGCCAAGTTACCAAACGTTTGTAGCCAACCCACCAAAGTGGTCATGGACTCGCCAAATTTTGTCACCAAAAATGATGCCAACTTTGTACTATCGTCAATATTTCGCCAAAATTCAATTTAAACGCCATTATAATGTAGGACACAGCGCTGCTTGTAAATATTATAATATTCATCATAAAATAAATACAACAGGGAATAATATTCATATATTAAACATCTAGATATAAATTATTTAAACTATTTTAAGCATTAATTACCCAACATTCGTAACAATATCTAATACAAATATCTTTTATTTGTTACATTTTATATATTATTATGTCAATCGTGAACGATATTAAAATAAACAAGTCTGTTTTCTAGTTCAAGAATCATAAACAATGTACAAGTCATTAAAATTTAAAAGCAAGAAATCTTTTTCCAAAGCACCCAACATCGTAATAACTCATCTTTGGCACAATATTTGCTTCAATAAAACTATGTAAAAGATAAATATTTGCAAAAGAAAATTCCAACAACAGTAATAAAGTACATCACATAATTTTTGATCATCTGAATGTCACATTTATGAGACAGAAGAATAATTTCCTGCAGTAACAAGGCAATTTTCAAAATATTCTTAAAGAAAAACAATTTTGAGATAAGATCTTCTCATCAGGAAAAAAAAACTCAACACTCCCTGATGGAAAGATTTTTGATAAAACTTGACAATTTACGATTCTGTTGGAATACATTAAAATCCTGCCTCCTTCATTATATGACCGCATTGATAGCTTTTTAAAAATGAATATAATGAATATTTTATTGAGGAAAATGGTCTTTCAAGATGCTTTAAAGAAGAGCAAGAGGATGACATTAAAAAATGGAGTCAATTATATGATGAGAGTACCATTTAATGTTCGTAGCTAGTCTTGTCAAGCACATTTAACGTCAACTTGTTTTGATAGTAGTCATTACAAAAGAAATATAAGATGCACATTTAATTTCAAAGTAATTTACAAAATCAGAATTTATTTTTAAATGTATCGCGTATGTAAAATTTACTGCGATATGTTCTTCAAAAATTCGAAATTGATACCCAATTAAAGGATAGAAAAGATGATTTTTGATAGTTAAAATAAAATAAAAATTATTTTATTAAAACATCTATGTACAAGGAGCTATGTTTATACATTGTTAAATACTACTTACAAAAATTACATTAATAATTTAAAATTACACCAAAAAATTTGTAATTAAAATCCATATTTACCTAAAAATATTTTTTTTTACAATAACAATTTCTAAAGAGGAGATAATGCCACATTAAATTTCGCTATTTTCTCATTTTTACCATAACAAGTCTTAAAAAAAAAAGAAAATACCACATTAAATTTCGCTATTTTCTGAATGCAGAAAAAAATCAAAATGTTCTTCAAAGGTTGAGTAGGATCAATAAAAAAAAAGAGTTAGATTCCTACTATCTCTGAAATTTCGTAATTTATGATGTGATTTTTTTCGAAACCCTAAAAATAGCCTTATAAAATTCTTTAAAAATAGGGCTGAGAAGTAAATTAAAATCAGAGAGAGAATTACATGCATAAGTCCTTAAATACCATAAGAAAACGGCTTAGTAAATATGATTTATTTTAAAATTAAATCAGCATCTATAACCACATATTGAGTAGATTAACAATCCCTTCACAGTTTTAATTAACCTCAATGGAAAAGCACGCAAACTAATGATAACGAGCCGTGGGATTTACATCACATTCAAGTAATGAAAAATATATATAATGTGCTGATATATTCATTTCTTTCCTAACTCCCACATCTCATGAAATACTTAAGATTCGTTTACATATATCATCACCCATTATTCGCTTTGGTGGTCCTTGTCACATCAAAACCCGAACATTGTACATCATGATCACATGATCGACATGATCACCTACGCGGCTCAAAAGCATAATTATTCGACGAATACCTCCTAGGAATGCTTGCCATTTATAAGTAAAAAGATGACATAAAAAAAAGATGGCATAAAATAAAAATTATAAATCTTTTCCCATATACAGCAAAAATCGCTTAAGGTATCCAAATACCCTAATATTGTGAATTTTGCCAAAAATTGACAAATTTTCTTGTGATTTTATTTTATAGGCTATCTTATTAGCTTTTAAAAAATACAAAGTTTATCACTTTTCCATTCACAAGAACAAAAACTACAAGTGTTTTAGTAAAAGCAGATGCCATTACTTTAAGCAAGATGTCACATATTAAAACGCGTTTTACTCTAAATGTGATTTTTTTTTAAATAATCAAACGGGGTCAGCGATTGCTAAAAAAGTTTTGAAAATAATCAACTGAAATTTTTGTGTAAGTTCTGTATAATAGTAGAAGTGTTTTAACCTTCAGATTAATCAATCACTGTTTTATTACAAAAATTACAGTCCCTTATGTGAATATAATCACTGTTTTTTTAAGCAATTTCATATAGTAACTAAGATAAAGTGCTCTAGTTTTTTGTAAAAATTAAAATATCTCTTATCCTGAAGGTCATTTTGACAATGAATAACATATCAACACATCAGAATTGAAAAACTGAAAATTTGTTCTTAAATCTTTGGTACAAAATGGAACGCGTTTATGTTATTTTTTGTCAATTTTTACCCATTTTATTTATACTAATTTATTTTTCTCTTCTTAATTTTAGCATATTTTTCTTTAAATGTTCTAAAAAATCTAAAAACAGCAACAAAAAAAATCGACATATCTCCATTTTTTTTAAAAAAAAAAGTTGTCGCAACCAGTCGGATACCTTAACACGAAACTTAGGGACTGAAATAGGTTTTCGTGTTAAAAGAATTTTATGTAAAAGCGTATTGCAAAACACACACACACACATATATCAGCACAATTAAGTTTACTTCAGTTTGTTGCTGTTGTTGTTGCTGCTTATGCCACCTGTCTGACGTAGTCAGATCGAGGCCCACAAAATTCATCATGGCAAGGACTAGATATACGTCTGTCATTAGCCTAAGCTTTGAGGTATTTCAGTTTATTTTATTTATATAGATGTGTATACGAGGTCTGGCTATTAAATAACGAGACTGCGCGCCTAGAGAGCGCATTAGAGGGGTGGGGGAAAAAACGAGTAGTGCGTTGGGTATCTGGAAATCTTCTCTATTCACGTGCCAAAACACGTTTTCGTCATTATTATAGTATTTTTGCAGTAGCGGTTTGAAACGAACGTGTTTTTTTCTCGTGCCGAAAACCATGTGTGACGAAAAACAGGACTAACGTATCAATCTCAAATTTCTCGTTAAGGTGAAAAAACCTCCGACTGAGTGCTATAAATTGTTGCAAGAGGCATATGGGGACAATTCTCTGTCTCGTGCGCGTGTTTTTGAGTAGTGTAAGCGCTTCAGTGAGGGCCGAGAGAGGAGGATGTCCAAATCAAAATTCAAGGCAATGCTGATCGTTTTTTTCCCGACATTAACGGTATCGTGATGACTTAATGGGTTCCAGAGGGTCAGACTTTCAACCAGACTTACTATTTGTGAGTTTTGGTAACACTGCGAGGACGAGTTCGTAAGAAACGGCCCGAGTTGTGGAAGAACAACTCGTGGATTTTGCACCAGGACAACGCACCTGCCCATAACGCGCTATCTGTGAAGCGGTATTTATCTGACAAACGTACTCCAGTGCTCGAACACTCGCCGTACTCCCCAGATTTGGCACCGTGTGACTTTTTTTTTGTTTTCGAAGATAAAATCTGCTTTGAAAGGGAATCGATTTGAGTCGATGGAAGCTGTAAAGCAAAAAACGGCAGAGCTCCTAAGCACCCTCACCAAAGAAGACTTTCAGCACTGCTTCGATCAATGGAAAAACGTATGGAAAGGTGTATGGCGAGGGGCGGGGAGTATATTGAAGGGGAGAATTTGAATGTAAAATAATTTTTATAATAAAACCCTTTTTCGTAACCAGTCTCGTTATTTAATAGCCAGACCTCGTATATACCTGTATTTAATAAAAATCAATGAAATTTAACACACAATTTACAAGTTTTCTGAAAAACCAAACCATTTATTTACAACAAAACATTTTCTTTGCATTGTCTTTTTTAACATCAATTTGTTTGATATCGTCCATTTTGTTATTCATTTCATCATAAGAATGTGCGTCTATGTAACTGCGCATACTTTTCAAGATGTTCCTCTTTTCCGATGACGTGGGAACAGGAGTTAAAATATTCATTTCATTTTCGTCGTCAGAATCCGCATCAGAGATATCTTTTGAGCTTTTAACAAACTCCAAAATATCTTTGTGTGTCGTAATTGGGGCTGTACACACATTATCATCTTCTACTGCAACGAATTTTTCCGATTTTATGTTACTATAGTTCAATCCGGTGGGTGTTTCCCGTACTTTGTTCATTCCCAGAAGAGAAATATTTTCGTTTCGCGCTAGGAGAAAATACAAGATATCAATCATTGGCATGGCCAAGTAATTTTAGCGCGTTTTTCACATGTTGTATTTTACAATAATGCAACGAATGAACTTTTTACTAACAGAAAGTAGTACTGTACTTAAAAAAATTTTTTTTAATTATTTTTTTAATTCCTAAATTTAAATATGATTCGGCTCATCTAGGGCACAAATGCGACCAAATGCCGAAAACCCGAAGTCAGTCGGTTAATTATTGGCGGAGAAAAAGGTACGACAAAATATATAACGAAGACGAGGACGAAGACGAAATTTGTGTCCTAATAGCGCTTTTTTTTACACTACGTGAAAAACGCGCTCAAAATGCTTGAAACTACATAGCAGTTTGCCGGGACCGTTGTATTATTTCGTGTTTACCGATATTTCGTCTTAAGCGTTTTCGTGATAAACGTATTTTACAGTAAATGTTTATTTACTCCATATTGTACTCCAACTTATGGTATCCGACTGGTTGCGACAACTTTTTTTAAAAAAAAAAATGGAGATATGTGAAATTTTTTGTTGTTTTTAGATTTTTTTAGTACATTTTTAAATAAATATGCTAAAATTAAAAAGAGAAAACGAAATTATTATAGCTAAAATGGGAAACAATGTGTAAAAATTGACAAAAAAGAACCTAAACGTGGCCCATTCTGTACCAAAGGTTCATCAACAAATTCTAAATTTTTCAATTCTGATGTGTTGCAATGTTATTCATTGTCGAAACGATCTTCAGCATAAGAGATATTGCTTTTTTTTACAAAAACTAGAGCACTTTATCTTTGTTATTATATAAAATTACTTAAAAAAAACAGTGATTATATTAACATAAGGGACTGTCAATTTTGTAACAAAACAGTTATTGTTAAATCTGAAGGTTAAAACAATTCTACTATTATACAGAACTTACAGAAAAAATTTCAGTTAATTATTTTCAAAATTTTTGAGCAATTGGTGGCCCCGTTTGATTATTTTTAAAAAAATCACATTTCGAGGAAAACGCGTTTCAAAGTATGACATCTTGATTAAAGTAATGGCATTTGCTTTTACTAAAACACTTGTAGTTTTTGTTCTAGTGAACGGAAAATGATAAACTTGGTATTTTTATAAAGCTAATAAGATGGCCTATAAAATAAAATCATAACAAAGAATTGTCAATTTTTGACAAAATTCACAATTTTAGGGTACCTTAAGTAGGTGCATTGTTCTCTCAAAAAATTTCAACGCAACATTCGTATATCCATGTCAATGCAAAGTACATGTGACCAAGACAAATAATCCAATGCATAGACAAACTAATAATACTCTGACGACAGGAAAGTGTGTAATTTTCACCGAAATTAACGATGCTCACCAGTAATTGTGTCACATGTTCTACAGCAAACACCACTCCCAACACCAGTAATTCATTTCAGCAGAAACATATTGGAGAATCTGTTAACATTCATCTTAGTTACGAACTACAGACATCCCTGGTTTGACAAGTGTCACTTTACACTTGCGACACGCAGTTGATAGGAATTCGATATTATGGATTAGATTCAGTATTGCGCGTTAGTTCCAGCGACATATTTAACGATCTTTCGGACACTCACTCTCGGCCGATAGTTTGAAAGAACAAGATGGTCTACATTTTTTTTCTTCATTCTTGATGTGGTTAGTTTATTGATTGCAAGGGTTCACTGTCTCTTAACTTGATTTTGAACAGTAATTTCAAATGAAATGTGTGTGATTTTGGTGTAACTGGGGAGAAATTGTGTGACATTTAACATCGGGAATGTTAGAAGTAAAGATACTAAAACTTAAGAGATAGGTATGAGGAAATACAGCGGTTTTATCTAACATTTTTTATTAAATTACCTGTTTTTTCAAATCCTATTCTAATGTAGATAGGATATTTAAATATCAATGTACGTAGAAAAATAAAGTATATTGCACAAAAGAGGGATATTTTGTGTGATATAACTGGTACTGATTAGATATTAGAATCCCTTGATCCTTTTTCTAAGCAAATTAATGAAAGGAAAAATGTATTTAATGCAGTATTTCTCACACTGTGGGGCGTTCCCCCAGGGAGCATGATAAATTTATGAGGGTAGCATGAGCATATTGATAAGTCGAAAACAAAGGATTACTTAAAAAATTATTAATTTACTGAAAGTTAAAAAAAAAGAAAAAGAAACGAGCCTTAGAGTAGTACTATACGATGTGTAACATCTGACATGTTATCGTGATAAATACGCAATATTAACTTAAATCCTGAAAAAAATGAATCGGATATGATTCGAAATTTTCTATCGAATAATTATATCTTCAATGAATATTTTATTTAAATAACGCTAGCAGTAATGCAATTTTATATCAAAAATAATTATTCTTGTTGGAATTAGGGAAGAGCGAATACAATACATTTATGATTAACTAAAATATGACACATATACTTGTGATTTCAAAGTATTTAAAATCCGTTGAAAAATAGCGTCAATAACAGTACCACTGTTAGTTGTCGAAACATTTCGATTTGTGTTTATTTCGAGCGTTAGTTCATCATTCAAAAAAGCTATGAGCGGTTCAGTCTCTGGCAAATTGAAGTTAACGTTAAAATCACCACTCAAAATCATGGGAAGCAAGTTGTAGTTTTTTTTAAAAGAGCAGAACCACCTTCGGTATACGGTAAAAGTACAAAATGCAGGAAATCTTTAATTTTTTTAACAGTCTGATTCGGAGAAATGTATGCGACCACCGAAATGACTGTTTGTTCATTTTCAAATAAGCATTCTGCCGCACATATGTCCCCATGTCTTGACTAACAATACCCAGTCCACTTGTTTTTGAGGATAAGTAATATCTATAAGAGGAGCCACAACACGTGAGTTGTTCTGTTTGCGATAGATCGCAACACCAGCTGCTTTGTGGCCCAGTCGTTTAAAATGTACGCAGCAATCGATGTTAGGTATTGAAACACGTTCGTCATTATCTAACCACGTCTCTGCCAAGATGAGTAACGTACAATTTTGTGAAATAAAGTCGTCGAAATCTGTTTGGTGAGCCCTGATACTTTGATAATGGAGCGTAAGTATCGCAAGTTTATCCTGGGTGAAGTCTAATAAGACTTGCTGGTATGTGCGAAGTGGATTTAGAGTCAAGTAAACGAAACCGAGATTTTGAATTCCAATCTTCTGAAATGCTAAATTTAACATTATAAAACAAAAAGCTGGTGGGCTTGATTGCTACTAGAGCTGGTCCCCGATTCGAGGGTTGCGAAGAGACACTATCAAACGCATGTTTGAAAATTTTAAAAAATATTAGAGAAAATCAAAAATACCCGTTTACTTAATCAGTTAGTTTTTTTTAACCGAGAAATCTTTTTTAATCACAATTAAAAATATTATATTGACAGCGACATGAATTGATCTCAAAGTATGAAAATGATACGCACTAAAATATTTATTCAAATAATTCCATATTACTTACTCGTATTTTTTTAGCAGTTCATATCGTTATAATATAGTTTACACATATAAATATAACTTCAGATTTCATACACAACGAACCCCACTTTGACAATTAAAAATCTCAAGTTTCTTCTGGATGAAGTCAAATAAGACTTCCTGGTATGACTGGAAGGTTGGCGGCTTAATTGCTACTAGAGTTGGACCCCGAGACGAGGGTAGCAAAGAGACAATACCAAGTGCGCTGATTGGTCAAATCAAACAGCGCGTGCTTCCTCAACTTCCTGTTACGCATTTCCGTCCCTTTTCACGAAATCACTCCAACAAATATCTAGCAACTGAGAGTAAAGATGTTACACATCAATAACTTAAAAATGCTAATCAATAACTGCACGTGCTTTTCAGTTTCTAAATGAGAAGAAGACATATTTCTCAACAAAGGGCTTGTAACATGCTGTGACTAATACAATTATTAGCTAAAAAATAATAGATAAGCATACAACATCAGGAAATACCAGCGCGATGCTATATATATATATATAATATATATATATATATATATTAAAATAACATACGATTTTTTGTTTGCAAAAATGCAAAAATTTGTAATATACCAAATTACTTTTTCATCTTTTATGTAATTAAGTTTATTTTTGAAAATTGTTTTCAAAGGATTCCTTTTTTTATTAGAATAAGATTATAATGAGAAATATATCAAATCATTCACTATTTTAAAGTCTGTATTATCTTGATTCCATCGATTTGAGATATCTTTTTTCCCCTCACTAAACTTCCCATTTGCGAAATATGGCAATTTTTTGTATAAAATCCTGAGATTTGCACTTGCCTATCTGAGTGATAAGAAAAATGCTTGTGTAAAATAAATTCAAATGGAAATCAAATAGAGAAACGGCAGACGATCAGACGAAGTGGTATTTTCAATCACGCCAGGCATTCGAAAATCATTCACTTGATTGTCAAAAGCATGTGGAGAGGCTGAATAGAAAAATATTTTTCCTTCTTATTTTTTTTATATATTTTTTCAAGGAGGCTCGAAAAAGGATCGATATTTTATACTTTACATCAAAAAATGAATCTTGTTTTGAATCTAATTTTGAAATCTCGAAATCAACTCAAAATCAGGATAAAACAGAGTATAAAAATTGCGTGAGAGAATTACATCAATCTCTCTGATTGTGCCCTGCGTAGCAAGGGCAAATAATTGACTGACTGAACAACTTTTCTTAAAGATGTCCATAAATTAACTTGGTTATCAAAAGGAGATTGTGATGTATAGAAAATATGAGGAAATCTGTAGATTCCCATTTCCTTTTTATGGAAAACCACGATAAATACCATCACATTGATGCAAATAGATGTTTTTCTACCCTTAAGAGTTATTTAAAATCCAGCCTTTTTCAAATTAAGAACAAAATCGCTTCTTTACAAAAATCTTTTAAAAATCTGTCCTGACTAATGCATCAGAGACTTGAGCATTAATTTTAAGTGAAGAAACTTTGTGAATTTTTGAAAGAAAGTCTTACTTTGCAATCTTGGTAGGGTCGAAGTAAATGGATCATGGGGAAGCAGATTTCCTTTAAAACTCTGGGTGGATCCCAGCGGGATACATTTCTTGGCGACAAAATGTTTGGCGCCACAATTTTTGGTTATCAACTATGCACTATGGTAAACCTGCAACATTTAGAGAAATGGTAACCTTATTCGGACTGGAGTTTTTAAGTATTTCTTGATTTGGGCAACTCATTTTTTTTTTTCTGATGGTCAACTTGAAGACGTGTAATATTTTTCTAGAAAGCTGAAATTGAAGGAAGGATTGGACTTTCTTCCTTTTTTATTTGAAATGAAACAACTGTTGAAAAAATGTTTGTTAAAGAGAAAGAGAAATGAGTTGATAAATTCAATTTGGACAATGTTTTTTCACACTATTGCATCTTAGAAGCAACGGTTTTTTTTGTTTGTTTTCTTCTTAAAGCCATTATGGAAACCACGTTTTCGTTTTTGAAGCTCGACGAATGGATATTTTTTTCTTCTTTTTAACAAAATATGTAAGAAAGAAGTGCTTGCTTTGCGAATGAGTGAACGATTGAAAATATTTCGGTTGGTATGGATGTGTCCGAAATATGAAAATAATTTTGTTTGAGAGAAATAGAGATCGTTAGTTCATCAGTTTAAGGCATTCATTTTGGATTTTTTCCCCCACAGTAGCGTTTTAGAAGCGACGCTTTTCACCACGTTTTCTTCGTAAAAACACGACGGATGGATTTTGTTCTGAATACAAGGCAAGAAAGTAATGATTGTTTTTTTGTATGAATGAAGGATTGATAGAATCTTTTAATGGATGCTCGAAATTTGCATTTAATATCTTACTTTTGATTGCAGGTTTCTATGTTGTCCGTTTTAGAAACTACGTTTTTTTTTCGATGTTTTTCGTCTCTTGACGCCACTTTGAAAACCACGTTTTTCCCCTCTTGTTTTTGTCTCCAACGCCATTTTGAAAAACGCTTTTTTTTTTTACTTGGCGCCATTTGGCGAAAAACTTTTGTCGCCAAAATACACCAGTGTATTGTGCTAGGATTTTACCAAAACTCTATAAAATTTACAAAGAGTTTGGTATTGTTAAATTTGTCAAATTACAGAAACATAAATGGGTTGGTCGTCTTGCAAGAATGAATGAAGATCGCTACGGAAAGAAAATCTTTCTATCAAACCCTTGGGAAATAGACCGGGTGTCAGACCCCCGATAAAATTGATCAAAATGTATAGAAAAATGGCTTTATATTTTAATGGTTAAAAACTGAAAAAATAACTGCCAAAAGTAGAGATGTCTTGAGAGGACTTCCGGAAAAGGCCAGGGTCCACTCAGGGCTGCTGAACCATTAAAGAAGACGAAAGATAAATATACAATCATGAAATTATACGTATAAACTACAAAGGCACAGTTTAAGTAAGACTTAGAAGAAATAAATTAATATTTAATACAATACATGGCTAAATCACGTTTTATTTGGACAATGGAAATAAGGTGACGAGCTGTCCACCAATTTTAGCAATGGGAATACTAAAAGTTTAGGAAGCAAAAACCAAAGGAAAAATTTTATATCGCTTCCTTTCATCTAAAAATATAAAGGTTTGGTTGAATAATTGATACTTATGAATTTTCCCAAAACACATGATGTTTTGAAAGCAGTTAAGGAAAAAAAAGGAAATCCTTGATAAGTTTCATGGCCAAGCCCCGTCATCGCGAGACTGTTTATTTCGCTATACATCAATATCTTGTCCCATGATGCTTAAATGTTAGTCGCTTGAATCTTTTTTTTCTTTCGTTATTTTCCTTTCAATATATTTTAACAATCAATCTCCGTCTGTTTCTGATTGATGTTTGCAGACAAGGTTCCTCTGTGAGTGATAACTCAACACAAGAGAGTTAAACCATTTTAGTAATATGTCTAAATTTGAAGCAAATGACGCATTCTGTTATTAATATTATAGAGAAAACATTTCGATGAAAATATTAATCAAAGTATTAATTGTCGAATTAACATTTTTTTTTTTTTTTCGTTCAAAATTAGTCTGTTTTGTGCTCTGTATTTTTTTTTTACTTTAAACTCTTAAACCTGATTCACTAGTATTTACTAGTAAGTGGTAAAATATGTGTAGAAATTTCCCTAGGTGATTTAAAAAGAAAGGCTAGTTTCGATAAACTTCAAAATATGGCACAGATTTACTATAGATTTCACTTTTTATCTATTTCAGGATTAACTCGAATGTTTACACATTTTGAATGGTATTAAACATATATTTACAATCACAAGAATTATCTCTAAAATCAAAACGAATTTTTTAAATTTCAGGAATTTTCTATCCAGGACGAAAATTTTAGGCATCTTAAATCTAGCACATAAAATCTGAAACCTGAAGCCCACAATTCCGAAATCTAGCTTCCTATCCTGAATCATCAACGCTATCTTGAATCTGACTCACAAATCATATCCGAATCTAACTCACAAACTATATACTGAATCTAGCTCAAAACCCATCCTGAATCTAGCCCTTAAATCCTCAATCTAACTCGCACAAATAACATCCTCAATCAAACTCACAAATCCATCCTCAATCAAATCACAAATCACATCCTCAATCTAACTCACACAAATCGCATCCTCAATCAAATCACATCTTGAATCTAGCACCCAAACTTTGATTCTAACTTATAAATCGCTTTCAGAATCTAACACACAAATCACATCCTGAATCTAACTCATAAATCAAATCTTGAGTCTAGTTTACAGATTTTGAATCTGACTCACAAATCTAACCCTAAATCTGAATCACAAATCATAACCTGAATCTGAATCACAAATCAAACCCTGAATCTAACAGTTAATACTTGGATAGTAAAATTGTTTCATATTTCATTCTCCATCATTTCTATTATACTAAAAGAGAAGTTATTGCTCAATTCAAACCATTCTGTGATTCAGCTTTTTTAAACGGTATCCAATCCGATCGATTTTTCAGCATTGATCCACAATTCCAACCATTTGAGTTATCCTTTCCAGACCGAACATAACATTTATCCAAGGAAGAAGAGGCTTTGAAGATCATCGAGTGAAGGCACCATTAATATCCCATTTCTTGGGGGAGGATGGTCCCCTTTCTTTATTCTTTTTAAGTGGAGAAAGCTGAAGGAGAAGAACGTTAGCTTTGTCAGCATCGTCTCGCTAGAAACATCCCCACCCCTCGTGATGGATCGTGAATCCCTTTGTGTTTATCAACAGACCACCCATCGTTCTGAGGACATATCTTCAATCAGAGGGGAATCGCAGACTGAAAATGAGCGTCAGGCTACCATTGAAAATCATCTGGGGTCCATTAAGGTCTCCGATTGGATTACATAAATTTCGAAGAATAAACGGTGTTTAGTTTCAATTAGTAAAATAAAGGAAATGTGTAACATGAAGTGAAATGAAGTCAGTTGTGAAGGATATGACAAATGATGTCAGTTGGGAAGAAATGGATGGAAACTCTTGTTAGATATGGGTAACTCTGAAAAAAGGTTCAAGCCCTTAATGGAAATGACA
>BMAO01021068.1:0-64896 GCA_019973975.1 Trichonephila clavata | reverse complement strand
CGATGTCACAACCCTCCCCCTGTACTTAGGGTGGAGTAGTCCACACTGACGTCACACCCCGCCAGGAATGTCCGACTGAAGGCCACACGGGAAATGTGGCAGACGGACGTTAGAGACGCTAAGCTCTAGACGTAGGAGGAAGACGTTCTCCTTTGGTGTTTAATATATTTTAAATATTTCATCCTTCATTTTTTCAATAAAGCATTTATCATTATTAGGTTGTAGTCATTTTCCCATATTTTGGGGCTCGACCTTTCTCTGCATATTAAGGAAAATCTCTTCTAGACGAGAAATTTTTTTTTTATAAGACGCGTTAATATTTTTTTTCTTCAATGGACGCTACACTGCTAAAAGTGTAAAAACGACTTGTTGGACTTTCGTCTTATTGGATTCCTTTGTGCCTCAACTGGTTCTGGATTAGTGTACGGACTGCTCCCCACCCCTGGTAGGCAAAATTTAATTAAACGTATTTTTTGTTTGTTTATTTTGGCTTTCAAATTACTGTATTTAGTAGTTTTAACTCAGAGTGTGATTGGGAAATTTTGATTACAACCTTGCACCGTCTATAAATTTTCAAAGTGGTTAATTTTGTATATTAAGATGTCCTATAAAAATATTAAATTAGGTGATATTCCTATAATTGCCAATTCGTTGAAATGTGGTACAACTCGTGCTGTAAAAACATTAAATTCTATATTAGGATTCACCGAATTTGACCGTTCTTCGCGAAATAAAATAAGGAATTTTTCCACATTCCCTAAAGAATTTAGAGTTGAAGAACACAAAGAAAAAATTTTAAACGAATTCTCATTGCCTGATTTCATCTCAGTCGCTAATATATTGCATTTAGACGTGGAAACAAATGAGCAAAATTTATGCAATAGTATATTTAAAGCTTTGACGAACTTAGATGAATTCCTACTAACATTAAATAATTTAGAGACGTCCTTTTCTGAAAGCGAGAACGTAGTTTTTTCTGAGAATCAATCCACGTTTCAAAAACGAACATCAAAACTCTCGTTAGACAGAAATTTTTCAACACAGGGAACAAACCAACACTCCCCCTTTCAACATCTGGGCAGCAACGCAACCCTACCCAGTGTTCAAGGTTATTCTTTCATGCCGGCACATCAAAACGTCTCATCTCTTTGTACACAAAATACTTTTCCTCCCCATTCAAACCATGCTTCCTTTACAGAGATGAATTCCCAGTTTTGGACCCTTTTGCGGGATATTTCAGCGACTAGTAGAAAATTTACTAGCGAAGATTTTTATTCTGTAAATAGTTTCTTTCGCGATATTGAAGAAAATTTTGATTTATTCCCAGCTATCAGTTCCTCTCAAAAATTAATTTTCGCAAAACGTCTAGTATGTGGAACTGCTAAATCATTTCTTTTTTCACAAAGAAATTTAAATACCTATGAGTCATTTAAAAAAGCTTTAATTGAAGAATTTTCGGATTCAGTTACTTCCATAGAGATTCACCGCGAATTAGAGAAAAGAAAAATGTATAAAACGGAGACTTTAATGCAATATTTTAATTCCATGCGTGAATTAGCAAATAGATGTGATTCAAAAATTGACGAAGCATCAATTATCCAGTACGTCATTAATGGAATTGATGGGCCGCGTTCGGATAAAATAATTCTATATGGTGCAACCTCATTTTCCGAATTTAAGCAGAAATTACGTACCTATGAGACAGTCGTTAAAAACATGGGAATACATAACTCTAATTCACCGAATTTTCGTCATTCATATGAAAGCCGAGGACGCGATTCTAAACAACAAAGCTTCCAAAGAAAACCCACAAAATTTAACGTTTCTGACGCAGCTAAAAATCCCCAACGTTGTTTTAATTGTAATGATATAGGTCACCTATCAAAATCTTGTCCTAATCATTCACGTGGTCCCAGATGCCTCTCGTGTAATCTTTATGGTCACAAATCATTTGAATGCCGACGAACTAATTTAAATAATAGTTCTACACCACCTTCTGGTGTAAATGCTGTGCATGAATTGCCTTCTCCTATAAATATGTGTAAAGACGTAACAATTTTTGGCCGTAAACTTAACGGATTAATAGACACAGGCAGCAATTTAACACTATTAAGAAATTCTACTTACATAAATATAGATGCACCGCCACTGAAACAAACCAATACATTATTAACAGGTTTTGGTTTTTCGCGAATTAATGTGATAGGAACTTTTGATTCTGAAATTACTATCGACGATCAAATTTTTTCTGTTACTATTTCTGTTGTACCAAATTCTTGTACAAATTATGACCTCATAATCGGTTGTGACGTAATTAAACAAGCACATCTAAATATATCGCCTACAGGCGTAAAATTTTCACAAATTTTAAGATCCTCTGATAGTGTAGATAAAAATTTTATTATGACGATTTCCGACGATTCACCCACATTCGATATCGGTCCAAATGTTTCTCAGCATAATCGAGCTGAAGTCGAACAACTGCTATTGGCATACACGCCTAAAAAAACAAAAACTGTAAACATTGAGCTTGATATCGCTATTACCGACGACGAACCGATATTTCATAAGCCCCGACGTTTGCCATTTGCCCAACGAGATATAGTGGACGCTCAAGTTGATGAATGGGTTGAAAATGGAATTGTTGAGCCATGTTCATCTCCTTACGCTAGTCAAGTTGTGGTAGTAAAGAAAAAAGACGGGAAATCAAGAGTTTGCATTGATTATAGACGCTTAAATCGCAAACTTATTAAAGATAACTATCCTCTTCCTTTAATTGACGATATTTTAGATTGTCTCCAAAATGCTAAAACATTTACTACTCTAGATCTAAAAAATGGATTTTTCCATGTTGCGGTAAATGAAAGAAGCCGTAAATTTACTAGTTTTGTTACTCACAATGGGCAGTATCAATTTAGACGAATGCCTTTTGGACTAAGTACTTGTCCTTCCACATGCGATACATAAATGCCATTTTCCGACATCTGATTTCGAAAAGTATTGTTCTCCCATATATGGATGATGTTGTTATTCCCGCTGCTAATGAGTCTCAAGCCCTTGAATATCTAAAAAATGTTCTAGAGGTAGCTTGTGATTACGGACTTGAAATAAATTTTTAAAAATGTCAATTTTTACAAAATAAAATTGAGTTTCTTGGCCATATTATAGAATACGGTAGATTGTTTCCTTCCCCTTCAAAAACTAAAGCTGTTATTAATTATCCAAATCTTAAAAATATTAAAGACGTTCGCCGATTTCTTGGTCTTACTGGCTATTTTAGAAAGTTTTTACCCTCATATTCGACCATAGCAAAACCTTTGAGTGACCTCCTTCGTAAGGACTCCCCTTTCCAATTTTATGCTGAACAGCAGGCAGCATTTCAAAAATTAAATTACTTACTTTCCCAACAACCCGTTCTAAGTATTTTTAATCAAAATTCTCCCACTGAGATTCACACTGACGCGTCAATTGACGGTTTGGGTGCAGTCCTACTCCAAAAATCCATACATGACAATCAGTTTCACCCTGTATTCTACATGTCAAAAAAGACATCAGACAATGAAAGAAAGTACACTAGTTTTGAACTAGAAGTCCTTGCAGTGGTCGAAGCACTTAAAAAGTTTCGCATCTATGTACTAGGAACATCATTCAAAATTATTACTGACTGTGACGCCCTCGTCAAAACACTAAGTAAAAAAGAGCTTAACCCCAGGATAGCCAGATGGGCACTTTATCTCCAAGAATTTAACTATACAATAGAACACCGTACAGGCTCAAAGATGGCTCACGTGGATGCTCTCAGTCGACCTCCACATTGTATGCTAATCCAAAATAGTATCCATCTTCAATTTCTCAAAGCACAACAGGCTGATGACCAAATCACAGCGATAAAGACGCTTCTAGAAACAACGCCGCATGATAACTATATCGTAAAAAACAAACTTCTGTACAAAACAGTCAATGGCACCGATTTACTAGTGGTACCTGACGAAATGCAGGCTAATATCATTAAAACTGCACATGAACGTGGCCATTTTGCTGTTCTACGCACACAAGATTTAATTAGCAAAGACTTTTACATCCCACGACTTAAAGACAAAGTTGAAAAATGCATTCAAAACTGTGTTACATGCATTCTCACAAACCGAAAACGTGGTAAACAAGATGGTATGCTTAACCCGATAGAAAAGAACGACTTACCACTCCATACATTTCATCTAGATCATTTGGCTCCTCTAGCGACAACTTTTAAGAAATACAAGCACGTTTTTGCAGTGATAGACGCATTCAGTAAATTTACATGGCTGTATCCCACTAGATCTACGGACGCTGCAGAAGTCATAAAACGATTAGAAAACCAACGACATGTTTTCGGAAACCCCGCTAGGATTATCACTGATAAAGGATCCGCATTTACTTCCTCCACATTTGAAGATTACTGTAATAAGCAAAACATCCTTCATATCTCCATTACAACTGGTCTCCCAAGATCTAATGGCCAAATTGAAAAACAAAATTCCACCATCATTGCTGTGCTGTCAAAACTTTCTGTCGACGATCCTGAGAAATGGTACTCTCACGTACCCCACCTGCAAGAAATCCTGAACTCAACTTTTCAAAGAAGCATCAAGATGACTCCATTTGAACTCCTTTTCGGCACCAAGATGAAGTCTTGCCAGGACATTGAGATAGTCCAACATCTTAACGATGAGATTACAGCTCAATTCCAAGAACAACGCGATGCTCTCCGTCAAGATGCCAAAAAGCAAATCTACAAAGTTCAAGATGAGAATCGCCGCACGTACAATCTCCGGCGCAGACAAGCTCATAAATATCAACTACACAACCTAGTAGCAATTAAACGCACTCAGTTTGGTCCAGGCTTGAAACTTAAGCAAAAATACCTCGGACCATACAAAGTTACAAAAGTCAAGCACAATGACACTTATGACGTAGAAAAGTGTGATTTCGTCGACGGACCATCAAAAACATCTACTTGTGCAGAATTCATGAAACTCTGGCAAAACCAAATTAACTCTACATGATTTCTCCATTAAAAACTGTTCACAATTTTTCTTCCTGTGAAAGACTTTCGTTATAGATATTATCAACAGACTTTTTATTTATTAATTTATCTTTGCTCTCATTTTTATTTGAATGACTCTAATATTTTCTTATTTCATTTTAGTACAAATTTAAGTATTTAGAAGTACGAGTATCTTGATTGAATATGTTCCTGTGTTCCTTATTCCAGATTCTTATTTTAGCCATGATCTAATTTGTATCGTTAACATAATTTGTTTTACCCCAGTGGTAATGTATGAAATTTTTCCAATTTATCAATTATTACTTTAAATGCGCTCATTTTTCAGTGTTTTTGTAATTTTTCTTTGATGATATTTTGTGTTGTGTATAATTCTTTTATCTACTGTGTAACTGTGTATATTTTTAATATTTTATTGCTATATATCTGTACCATTTTATCATTGTAAATAATCAGGCGAGGTCGCCTTCCTGGTCATGATGGCCGATGTAGGGTTGGATATGTGCGATGTCACAACCCCTCCCCCTGTACTTAGGGTGGAGTAGTCCACACTGACGTCACACCCCACCAGGAATGTCCGACTGAAGGACACACGGGAAATGTGGCAGACGGACGTTAGAGACGCTAAGCTCTAGACGTAGGAGGAAGACGTTCTCCTTTGGTGTTTACTATATTTTAAATATTTCATCCTTCATTTTGTTCAATAAAGCATTTATCATTATCAGGTTGTAGTCATTTTCCCATATAATTAAAAATATTATTATCTTCTTTAACAATTTTTTTTCATAAATAATTAATTGATCTGGAAAAAAGAACTCTTAAATTTAATTTCGAGCTATACCTTTACATAAAATTCCAGTTGAGGGCCAGATGATTGAACTTTTGAATTATTTCGCTTCCAAAATTCATCATCGCTTATATAACTGTAAGGCCCCGGAACCTGCCGGTGCGCCTTTTTAAAAATACATTACTCCAGTCTAGACTAAGCTGCTTAAGAATGGAAAATTTTAAATAAAGCATGTTGCTATGAATAATTTATTGCATTCGATAGCGATTCTACAGTGCTGTCGGCCGAACTGAAAATTACAATTCGTCGCGCCCATAAAACTTCCATCGCCGTCTTAGCATGTTTCAAAAACTCGTAAAAATTAATTGCATCGTCCGCATTTTCTGAAACCGGGACATTTTCCAGTGAGGAAGATCGTTCGAAACGATAAACGGAATTTACGGTCGCTTTACTGCAACTTCATTAACTTCTGTGTATTTACGCTCCATAAAAAACAATCGTAAAAATTACGTTATATGTATCATTTTTTGAGACTTTAATGTGTATGTCTGGCCATCGTGTTTTAGTCTTCGAATTTTGTCACACTGTGTGTGTTCCATATTTCTTTTTTTTTTCTTTTTACACTCTTATTTCTTTGCTTCACGATCGTACGTAGAGTAAAAAACAATGGATTTTTATGGATTGTTTTCGGTAATAAAATGTTTTCTCTATTTTTTGTAATGGCTTTGTTATTTATCTTTAAAACATTTGATTATATCGAGGATAAGATATTGTAAGCAGTGTTTTATTTTTTTAAAAAATTATTTGTCCATAAAAGGATGAAGGAGCTAGTTTACGTATATCAAAGAAATGTTTTTCTTTTTCATGTGAAAATCTTGTAGAAACTAGTCCTAACTAAGGGAAAAAATTAAATTGGTTTTCTATTCATATTAAAATTAGTTGCATAAAATTACTTTTAGAACTTTCTACGGTTTAACTACCGTAAAATCCGGTATATGATATGCACGCATGCTTTCAAGAGGCTTCTTTAATATTTAGCTATATTCGGCGTACAACGTGCACCGCCTTTCTTTGCGAAGAAACCCGAAATATTCCTGTGCAATGCTATTATTTTTGGACGTTTTAAAATCATTTCTTTGAGATATTATCCCAGGATTTTGAAAAAAATAGCATACTTCTATAAACTACAACTCTTTAAGTTGATTAAACATATCATTTCTTTTAAATAAACATTATTCCGATTTATGTAGATATTTAATTTTTCTTTCATGCCCACAAACACACATCTTTCTTTAATTTTGAAGCAGTCATTTTTGTTCTCGGTGTATGACGCGCATCCATAAATTTCGAGCTTTCTTTTGTTTTTAAATTGTGCGTTATACGGCAGACTTCACAGTAAATTAAATAATGTTTTTTAAATTCCATTTACGATTTTGACCCAGAATCCCAGTGGCATAGTTATTGAGCATTCGTTTTTATTAGTAATGAAATAAAATAATATGCTAAAAGTAACTTTTTATTATCAGAAGTCGCTGTCTTTTACATCAATATATGTTTTCTTATGATATAAAATATTCAGTTAATTCTTTATGTATCCAAAACTACAGAATATGTCAGGCTTCTAAAAACAAAATCCCGCAAATACAAATAAATAGTGAAATGATATTAATCAACCACTTTAATTTTTTTGAAAATTAAATGAGAGAATGTTATCAACTTTAAAATTCGATTAGTTATATTTGAAACAATTAATATCGATAAAATCGATATTACTGAAATTAATAGTTATTCATTTTAGTAATAATTGTTTATAAAGGTACTAGGAATGCAAACGTTTCAGTGTACAACATGAATGTTGTTAAAAAGACTCACTGAATAACCCATAGCTTCTTGAGCTATCGCTTATAAATGTTTACAGTGTAAGCTAGAAGTTAAGCGTGGGATTTTTTAGGTTATGGGCTTTCATTCAATATTTCAATGCTTAATTTTGTGTGCGTGCGAGTGCGCGTACGCGCATGGGTGCTTGCGTGCGTATTTCACATGCACTGTCGCTCGTAGAGTATTTAGCAACGTAATGGAGAAAGCAGTGGATTTAACAGAATTCCATAAAAGAAGTCAAATCATCATGTGTATCTGCCTTGAAACATCGATTTCAGAAATGGTGCGTTTGGTATGCTGCTCACGTACAGCTGTTGTGAGTACTTATCGAAAGTAGTGTGTGAGTGGTAAAACAACAATAGTTTTTCCCAGTGCATTGATTCTAGAGCAGTACGGAGACTGTTACATATCGTTCACCACCACCGGTACACCGATCGATATCACCAGCACCTACAACAATGGCAAACCAGACCTACAGTCTCAACTCACCACAACACACAACGTACCATACGCTGTTGCGTATGAGCCTATGCGTCCGATTCCAGAATAGCATACTTGCGCTGATGGCACATCGTCTCCTGTAATGGGCCAGGGAACATCAGTATTGGACTATAGAAAAATGGAAGAAAGTAACCTGGTTAGAAGAATCGTATTTGCTGGCAATTCACTTTGGAGAGCGAAGGCAAATACGCTGTTTTTTAGATTAAATTTTAATACTCGTATACACAAATGGCCAGATACAAGATAGTGGTGGCGATATTGTTGTGTGGAACATCATCCCCCATAGAACAATTCCTTACATATTTATGTTATGTGAATGTCATTGCAGACCAGGTGCGCCTCTTCATGGCAACGGATAATAGCGTTTACAAACAGGATAATACACTACATTATAAAAGAGAAATCGTTAAAGAGTGGTTCACACAATAATTCATTCTCATGAATTTCAAATAATGTCTTCACCACCTAATTCCCCTGGCAAGAATCTTTTCGAACATTTTTGTTTACACCTGGAAAACCTGTGGTCCTCGAAATGGGTGGAACCTGATGGACAAATTGGTGTGAGTGCCTGGTACCTAATACCTCATATCAAATATCAGCATCTCGACGGGTGCTGGCGGTTTTGAGGGCAAAAGGTGGTCCTACTTGATGTAATGGCTCTTCAGTATATGCAAACACACACACATATATATATATATGTGTGTGAGAGAGAGAGAGAAAGTGTGCATGCGTGTGAAAGTGTGTGTTGTGTTGATTATTTCCTTAATTAGAATACAACCAATAACTGAACTATCATGGAAAGTGATCATGAAATATTACTGTTATGAGAAAGAGCTATCAGTATAATATAATATAGTGAATGATGCTTAAAACAGCCGACAAACTAAAGAGAATTTTTAAAAAATAGAATACACGCTTAGAATTTCTAAATTTGTCGTTAGAAAGAGCCCTAGTTAGAAGTGCAGCACTCCAATAATAATACTCCATAAAATAACTCTCCAAGTTTTAAATGACAGGCAAAGACTACCTGAGAATAGTAAGTAATAATAATTAATGCAAGATGAATAGCCTGTTCTCTGATCTCCTGATAAAATCCCTTTTTTTCTTCCAAATCAGTCAATCCCACTATCGTATGCAACTTTTTTTCTACTTTAAATACTTCTTTATATATATTTTTTTGTTTATACTTTTACTTTTTTTATACTACATTATCTTATTAAAAGAAATAAATGCCTCAGGCCTAATTCTCTTATAATAGAAATATGTTATCTATCCACCGATTCTTAAAATAAAACATTATCAAAATTAATTTGCAAGAAAATGAAACTGAATTATTAATTGTAAAATGTTATCTTGAAATAAAAGTTCTCTCTCATAAAAAAGGCTTAAAATTTTCAAATAATGCAAGATTCATGGGAGAATCCCCTTCTCTCCCCCTCCCCCTTTCTTTTTGACTTGCATTTTTTTAAGAAAAATAATAATATAAAATTACTACACAAAGCAATAAACAGCAATAAAAAAACTCCTCATCGGCCGAAGTAACTTTCACCAAGTGATAAATTACGCGAAATAATCAGACTTTGCAAAAGTGTGCGTGAAAAAAAACTTTACAATGAAAAACAACAATAAGGCAAAACAAGTGGGGAAAAAATGAAAAAGTCTCGAGGGAGAATAATAACTTTGTGAAGTGTACCTTGAAATTGGTATAGAGCTTGAAAAGGTATATTCCACTGGGGAAGGGAGGGATGAAAAAAATGAATGCCCTGAAACTGAGAATCTTTTTATAGGGAAATTTAAGAAGCTTTTGTGGGGGAGGATGCAAAAGGAAGGGGTTAGCGACTAATTGATAGACACGGCTTAGAAGGGGAGGGCGATATTTTTGGGGCTTTTGACCTGCCTCATTTCACGCCCGGGTGCTACCGGAATCCTTTGTTCCAACGCTCGATTGATGGGGCTTTAGGTGGTCTACGAAGGTAAGCAAAAAATAATAGAGGGACCATCTACATAGCAAAATTAGAAAATAACGGTATAGCTGAAATATAGAAGGCTAGTACGGAAACTAAGCACCGTTTTGGAAAAACTCGTATAAAAAATATTCTTTCGGAATAAAATTTATTCTTACATGAAACAGAACGTCGAAAACTAGTTTTCTTCATAGTTACCACCATCGTTCCGACTTTTGTCATATCAGGAAACTAATTTGCTTATACCTTCTTCAAAGAAAGATGCCGACAGTGATGGGAGCCACTGTTGAACAACGGTTTGAGGAAACTCATTACAAAGCAATCTTGTTCTGAACAGTCCGTTTTCACAAAGTTTCTCATTCCCCTTTTCAATCTCTCAACCCATCATTAACAACAGAAGACCACTCACTTCGTGCTTCGTCATGGCCATTGAATTGTTGAACTCATCATCGAATTGTCGAACTCACTTTGTAATGCCGGACGGTTCCTGCTTCCATCTGAAACTCCTTGTCTACCCGCAGACCCGGCTAGGTGTGTGGGAGAAACTGAATAATCACTAGACATGTTTCACTCTAATTAATTTATTGACACTAAAATATCAATCAGACACAATAACAATCTAATTAAGATAACTGATCAGTTAGTAGAGCATGGAGGTGAGATTCAAAAGCACGGGGATAATAATACGGACCCTCAACTCGAACTCAACTCCCCCTCGAAGTCCCGACCACGATAGCTTAAACACGCTCAATATAAACTACGTCGCACACTAATAAGCTAACTTCTAATTAAACAAGGATCACGATACCTGTACTTTTATGAAGTTGATCCTACACTTGAATTTTTTCAGGAGATCCTTATCTGGATTTAATCACTCTCAGTTTTCCTTTTCATGGATAAATTCCAATGTTCTTAATAATTCCACGATCCTTCACTCTTCAACTAACAACTAACTCACCAGTTAACTTGCCAACTCTTTGCCTACTCGCGAATACAGAATGTATATAATATACTTCATTTGCATAATCACGCTTTCTTACTCGGCGAAAGTTAGTTGAAATAAATATTTTTCCCCAGAAGAACCCCCAAGAATTTAATTGAGACACGTATAGATCCGTCACAACTTTCTCACCAGTTCATCTCTCATTACATTTTCACCATAAATCTCTACACGTTAACAATGAATTTCAACTAGTTTAACAATCCTTACGCTCAAAAAACGGATAACAGAACCGACTTCATAGTCAGCGGGATTGGGAATCGTCTTGAACACTTTGAACGCTCACTAGCACGTGTAAAAACTACACAGTCCACTTGTCATGAAATCACTGTACTGACATGCGTGAGCAAGCGTTGAACTGCAATGCTACTACTGCGGTTGCGGTAGAACGGAATGATATTTAGTTTATTATGAGGTGTGTCCAGAGACTATCTCCTTGATAGGCATGCTGTAAATAATATAAAAGAGTGATTTTTTTTATTTCTGTCTCAGATGTAGGTAGAGAGGTAATTAGGAAGTAGGAGAAAAAAGGGTTTTGAACACACATGGACGATGTAATCCCCTCTTAAAAAATATGATACTCCAACGCATTGTAGTCAGATGAGGTTCAATATTCCTAAATCGTTTTTGGGTGCTGACGTAACAAGTCAAATGTTTTTATCTAAAGTCGTCTGGAAAACTTTAAAAGCTTGTAGATTCCCCCTTTGGTTAAATTTCAATGAGAATAAAACTGAATAAGAACTTTCGTGATGCTCATATTTCTAACGAATGCTGTCCCTCTTAAGGCCAGACAAGGAAAAAATTCTTACTTCTTTCAAATGCTTTTAAAACATTTGTTCATACCTCGTATGTATCTGTTAAAATAACATATTAATTTTTCTGTAAATATTTTAAATGTTAAAGAAAAGGTACCTTTTTATTTTTTTCTTTCATGAGAAGCTGAAAAATGTATACCAATGTTGGAATTTAAATTATCTCTCCGTGTAAAAATCAACTGCTAAGCATTGTTCAGTTATCCGCTGTTTTAGTAACCTTGGTCAGGGCCCTTTTTAACCTCCCCGGCACCCTAGGCACTTCAAATTGTTACGCCCCTCCCCCCAGTATCCAGAACATTTTCCTCCTTCAGTTCTTACCTTGCCAGTTTTGGTTTGGGAGGGATTTTCCCTGAACTCTCTTACTCTTTTCCCTTTCTTTGTTTTTGCTGTTTGGAGAAGCTTTCCATTATCCACCACCCTTGGACACGCCGTATCCGCAGACTGGCAACCTTACGGAAATCATATTGGGATGGTTTGGCCTCTCTTGATCGTTTCTTAACTTACGACATCACGGGACACCCATTTGTCAAAAAGTATAGTAATGAAATAATTTCCAATTACAGTATGGATTATACGTTATTATATGAACAGTTTTCAACTTGTTAATTATCATCTTTTCCATCGCTTATCGTTTTACTATCTTTTTTTTCAGACATACTTATTCTTAGTTAAGTCATTATCATTGCACCAGTAAAACAAAGGTTTTCTTTGAGTTTGATCATTGCAAAATCTTTAATATCCTCCAATTGTGTAGTTACCGCTCTATCAGCTATATCAATGACAAGCCGTTACCCTCCCGCTTCGCTGGGTATTTCATGATGTTTTATAAATATATCTGTTTATATATATAAAATATTGATATCTGTGTCCTAGCATTAAGAATTCTATTGTATTGAAAAATATACTTATACTTGTAACTCTCCCCTCTTGATAAAAAAAAAGACAAAACTGCTAATTTGTATTATCTAATATTCTCTAAAATTAAGTATAGAATGATGTTTACACTTTCGTAACCCTATAACTAAGTGGATTTCCACAAAACCAATTTTAGGTGGATCTCTACTCCATAAAATAAACATGGAAGCCAAATTTCAAATCTAAACCTAATAGGGTAAAAACAAAAATTTTACTATTAATACCCCCCCCCCCTCGTAATTCCGTTGAGAGTCGTTCTCCCGCAAACCGTTCTTAGCGGATTCAAATTCAACAAAAGAAAAATGTAAAATAAATTCCATTATTATAGTTCTTGTAGTTCTAAAAAAGAAATTTTTCGTCAGCACGCTCCAGTAACCCCTTGCTCCCCCAGGAGTTGACTCCCATCAAATGCATTCTTAGTGGATCCCTATTCAACACAAGGAACATGCTTAACAAATTTTAAGTACACAGGTCTAACAATTCTAAAACAGGATCTTTTTCCTATAACTCCCCTTCACCCCTTGCAACCCTCCTTGGGTGCCGATTTTTGTTTTACTCTTTGTTTGAGGAACTCTATTCCATGAAAGGAACATGCCTACCAATTTTCAAGCAGGTAGATCGAATAGTTTAAAAACGGAAATATTAATCTATTACGCTCCTTAATCCCCCGAAATGAAACTTGGGGGTTAATTTTCGCGAGACCCATTTTATAGCGGATCTGTACTCAGCAAAAGGAATATGCTTACCAAATTTCAAGACTGTACGTCTAATAGTTTAAAATGGGAATAATTATCTATAACCCCCCTTGAGCCCCCTCAACACCCCTTGGGAGTCAGTTTTCCCGAAATCTAATTTAGAGCGGATATTAACTCCCTGAAAGAGAACTATGTCTACCAATTTTCAAGCCGGTAGGTCAAGTATTTTAAAAACGAAAGTATTTATCTTTTACACCCTTATTCCCCCTCAACACTCCTTGGGGGGCTATTTTCCCAAAATCTAATTTGTAGAGAATCTCTACTCTATGAAAGGAATCTGCTTACCGAATTTCAAGATTGTACGTTGAGTAGTGTAAAAATAGAAATAATTATTTATAACACCCCTTAACACCCCCGCAACGCCCCTTGCGGTTCGAATTTCGCACAATCCGTTCTTAGCTGATCTCTACTCCATGAAAGGAACATGTTTACCAAATTTCAAGTCTGCTGGTTGAATAGTTTCGGAGATATCGTGATTAGTCAGGTAGTCAGTGAGTGAGTCGCTTTTCTCCTTTATATATATAAATATGGGGCCCAAAATGTAAAATATTTTGACTCTTTCAAGTAAGTTTTATGAACGCGATCATTTGTTTCCATTTTAAAGGAAAGGGTCCCCAAAGAATTTTGATACAGGTCCCACTCAGAACTAGCTACACCAGTGATAACACCATTGCAATCAATTTATATGGTCATATAATTTTGAGCAACATGGTTATAATTCTAATTTTTTCGCCCTTCAATTTTTTGCGCCCTAGGCACGCGCCTAGTGTGCCTAGGCAGAAGAGCGGCTCTGACCTTCGTCTCCAACTATCTAGGAGGGAAGGGTTTAGATGAGTGCTTCTCAAACTTTCAATATTCGCGACCCAATATTCAATCATAAGCCCCCCTCCATACTATAACAAAGTATTGAATTCGATAATACGATATTTAGACGTAAAAGCTACAATACGAATTTAACCTCTTATGTGCCACAGGCGTATATAAACGTTTCGCTCATCCAGTGCGTAATTGTCCCCGACGTGTATGTAAGTCTTTTCGAAATATAATTTTTTCTTTTCAATGCTATCTATAAGATCATTCTGTAGGCTTTTGAATTCAAAAAAATAACATTGATAGGGTTTACCAAGGATTTACATATTTCAGGGGATTTGCTTATTCACATTCCCTTTCTCCTACCCCAATACACACGTACAAAACGGTGGCATTGGGGAGCGAATTGCGTATCTTTTAATCGGCAGTTAAGAGATTAATTTAAAACCGTACAAATTATGAAGATAAGTGTTAATTTTTGCATTTAATTTTATATATGACAAGTCCGTGGGGTCACTGGTAATTATCAAACTTGTTCTTAACTTAGCTATAAAACTTGTTAAATTATTATAAGACATATTGTACAGTGCCGATACATTTATAAGTGTATTATATCAGTGTGAAGGTTTTTTTTATTATGTCAGTGTATTATTATTTTTATATTGTTTACTTTCAATAAATTAATAATTTTTTAAAATAATCTTTTGTTTTCGACTTTTCAAGATACTCGCCCCCCCCCTGCTAGGGTTATCAAGGGGGGGGGAGTCGCCCCACAGTTTGAGAAGTGCTGGTTTATATAATTATTTTTTTTACAAACATTAGAAGGGATTGTTAGCTAGAGTCATTAAAACTTGACTTAACTCCTATCAAAACACGGTTAAGGGAAATATCCTGCTGCTATGCATAATTTTCTAGAATCCTTATTGTTTTTGCCTCCTATGTATTTTACTTTATATATTATAGGATAAATCTTTGCTTATTTATTTATAATAAAGTTTCTTGATTATATATCAATCTCTTTCATTTCAATTTATATAAATATATGTGTGCATGCTCTCTTCCACTCATTTTCTTTAATTAACCTTCGAGATTAAGGATGTATGCAAATAGGTATTATTATTTATATAGATGTACATTGAATACCTAGATGATCCTCTGCGAAGTATTGCCTTAGAGTACTAACAAGCGGCAATAAATGGTTATCAAAAAAATAAGTAAAAATTCTAAAGCTATTAGTTTAACAGCGAACTTTAATCAGAAAAAGTTCCGAAGAGCCAACTTACTTGAAGAAAGTATTTCATTTTTCAATATAAGCTGCATTACTTTATGAATGTTCCATTAGAGAAACCACTCAGCCAATTGTAAGTGTGACAAAAATTATAATTAAAAAAAGGTTTCGTATTTTTTCAAATTAACACAACGTTATTCTCCTTGTACCAATTCTTAGTCATTCGAAAGAGAAAAAAAGATATATATTGAAATATAAATTAGCGAAAATCTGATATCTTACTTCCTTCTTCATAGTAGTATCTTTGAATGTTATTCCACGTTGGTCTGATTTTTCTTTTTAAAATATGTAGCAAAATTGCTAAACTTCAAATAATTCAAACTAGAATCTATTACTATTTAAATTCAAAGCAAAAAAGGAAAATAAAAGGAAAAGGAAGCCTAAAAGAAACGTTAGACAACATTAATATCCCGAAATGATGTATAACTATACTGAAATTTCGGAGCGAAATTGTTCCTTTCATAAAAATGTTTTTATGTATTTTCATCCATTTGCTTTTAGTGCTTCTCTTATTATGCCCCCTGTAGTTCCTTTTGATTGCACCAACGCAAGACCTCTTTTTGTTGAAGAACCCATTCTGAAATTTGTCTTTTCCAACAAATTTGTCACTTGCAAGTCCCCTTTATGTTCTTTGGCGTCGAAATCTTTTGTTATGCTTCTTTTGTCGGCGTTCTTCTTAATGGAGCCACCTATCTAGTGGGAATCCCATTTCGTGCTTTTGTAAGGATTGAAAGCCTTCGAAAAAAGTGCAATTTAGTCTACTTGGAGCCATATTTCTTCGATATTCTTTCTTCTCAATGAAATTATTTTATATACCTTAATTCATTACATAATAACAAAAAAAGTCATAATTACTTTTGAAAGATCTGGAACGGTCTTGTCTTCATTATTATAGTATTTCAATGGAAAAGACGAGTCTCAAATTCAAACGTTTTTAATTAAATTCAGTTGCAGAATTTTAAAAAAAACTTATTCTATAGAAGGGAATACTTTTAAAAAATATGCCAACTGTGAATTTTTTGAGAACTAAACCAGATTTAATAATTTACATCTTGCATCAATAAAGATGGACTTCTCGAAGTAGGATAAAAAAGAACATAAAACACAATAAATTGAAAAACAGTGGTGCATTTTTAATAATTTTTGGCATGGGTCTACAAAACTGGTTCTCTGTTGATACTGAACCTCAAAATTTTAGCTAATATCAAAGGTTAAGGTCAATTCTTTATATATCAAATGAGAAGTAGAAAGAAATTCAACTGAGTTTAATTTACAGAATATTCCATTAAGTTGTTCAGCGGCTGAATGTGTACGACTGTTTTTAAACTTTTGAGTACAGGGTGTTCAAAAACACATCTGGCAAAAATGTAGACAGCTAAAGAGAACCGGAATATAAACAGATGAAGTACAGCAATATGGAAGCGAAAATGTTTGCCTGTAAGTGATAGCATGTTAATACCTACTAACAAAGAATAAGTGAAAAGAGAAAGGTATAAAGTCACAAAATGAAATATAAGCATTTTAATAATCAAACTTTTTTAAATAGATGTTCGAAAGAGCCAACAACAACAATGATACAAGATTCATAGCGGCGGTACATGGAGTGGCTTACGATAGCAAATATATCAGGTCTGCCACGTACACAGGTGTCCAAAAGTTAAGTATAAATCGTAAAATGCGAAAAACATGGAGTAAATATTCATAAAATTATTCCAAATTTCTTGCGGATATTAATTGGGTGAAGAAGAAACATTGGGTTTATGCGAAACTTTTCAGTCGACTACGTCCTGCGTGAAATACCGGCGCAAGTCGGAACGCGGAGAAACCAATTAAGGCAGCATAGGCAGCTCAGATAAGTTTCGTGAAACTGCTGTGCGAAGGAACATTGTTAACCATCAAACAAGGTGAATGATGACACAAAGACGCCAATTGGACATGTTTACGAAAGAAAGAATCGTTGGAATGCTACAATCCTCACGATCACAAACCGAAGTGTCTCGAATTCTGAATGTGGACCAGTCTGTGATCTCAAGACTGTGGCAGAGGTTTCAATGAACGGGAGATTTTACCCGACAACCAGTATCAGGTCGACCAAGAGTCACAACCCCTCGCCAAGACCGATATCTGGTAATAAGTGGACGACGTCAGAGGGGTAGTACTGCCAGAGCACTTGGTTCGGCGCTCACAGTCACCACAGGAATGCGAATTTCCAGACAAACTATTTACAGGAGACTCAATCCTGCTGGCCTGTATGCCAGAAGACCAGCAGTTTGCATTCCCCTCACGTCTGCACATAAACGCGCTCGTTTGAACTGGAGTTTGAAACATCAATATTGGAGTATGGGAGAGTGGGCCAATGTGATGTTCAGTGACGAGTCCCGGTTTAGTCTGAGTGATGATTCTCGGCGGATAACGATATGAAAAGAACGTGAAACACGTTTTGGACCGAGAAACATAACGGAAAGACATCATTTTCCATCAAGGGGAGTAATGGTATGGGCAGGCATTATGATGGACGGCCGCACAGACCTCCATTTATTTGACACGGGATCTGTGACTGCTCAATGATACAGAGAAAGTTTTTGAGCCTTATGTTCGCTTGTTTCGAGGTGCTATCGGTCCTGACTTCGTATTCATGGATGATAATGCGCCATGTCACCGAGAAGTGCTGATTGATGACTTCTTTGAAACGGAAAACATCCAGCGCATGTTGTGGCCTGCGAACTCCCCTGATTTAAAGCCTATGGAGCATGTATGGGATATGCTCGGGAGACAAATTGCAGCCTTTTCGCACCCACCAAGCTCCGTTACCGAACTGAAGAGAGCTCTCCAAGAAGCTTGGAACCGTTTGAGCCCACAACTCATTCATCATCTCATAGCAAGTATGGTAAATCGCTGTGCAGCGTGCCTGGCTATCAGAGGGGACCACACGCCTTATTAAACTGCAGCATCAGTATTTTATTTAATGTTTTCTTTCATTTTTTCTTTAAAGTGTGAATCCTTGCTATGCTCAGTTTCCTTCCAAACTGCTACTTTGGATAATAAAATTATTATCATTCTTTTGATTTGCTTCCTTATTTTAAAAGCATTTTACACTCGCATATCATGTTTCCCGCCGTTCTGATTTACAGTTCCTTCTTTATTGACATAATTATCAATTATGCTTAACTTTTGGACACCGGTGTATATGATGCATTCGTTTTTTTGCATGATGCGGCAAGTGAAGAGTCGAGTAGCTAACAAAGAATTTATTTACGTAAAGAGTTACCATTTATACGATCTTTCGCTACAATCCTCTCCACTAAAGTGACAAGCAAGCAAGAGAGAGAATTATATCCATCTTGAAATATAAGGAAAAAACAGGGTGGGGGGGATGTAAGACAAAATATAATCACATGATTAAGTGAAGGGAAAAATTAGTTATATTTAGAAATTACGTAAGTGTTTTAGGGAAAGGTTCTAATCGGCTTAGTAAGGCAAATGTAAGCTATTATGATAGTCTTTTACAAAGAATTGCTAATAAATAGGTTAAAAAGTGGAGGTCTAATCCTTTTAACGTGGAATCCAGAATAAATATGTCAAAATGTAGGTTTCATTCTTTTAATACAAAATAAAAGGAGACTAGAGTTTCGAAACTAGGTAATCATAATTATGATTTAAATAAAAATTCAAAATATTCGAATTTAAGTAATACGTTATGATACACACGCACAGATGCTTAGCCATATACTTTTACAACAACAGGTGAAATATAATTTATATTCTGTTATACTAGATACCCAGTGGAGTAACGTACACCCCCGTCTTGCAGTGGGGAGGGTAGGGATTCTAGCGGCCCAAAGCTTGATTGACGCTAAGTATGTATTTGGGTTTGGGGCCCAAAACCCAAGTTTGCAAGGGGATCTTAATATTCTCCGTTACGCCACCATAAACAACGAGTGTAGATTATTTCCCACTTCAAATTTATTAAATTCCTTCAGGATTATTTAAATTTATTTTCGAAGGGGGTGCCAGCTCAGGTGTCGTCCGCGTCACTTGGCCATGGCTCAAAATTACGTGGACCGTCCCCAAAAGCCCTCATGTAGCTAAACAGTGGGACGTTAATATTCACTCACTAAATTTATTTTCATTAAAATTTAACAATATATCTATATAAATTACTACTCTTATTTATTATCATTATTATTTTGAATATAGAAAATTATTCGGTTCAACAGAGAACTATGGTTCAGTCTGGTTCACACACAATGTCTAGCAGAAGCGATATCAATCTCCTTCTACAGCAATTCCCTAATGTTAAATTAAATCTCAACTACTTCAGGTAAAATTAATTAAGCCCTTCTCCACCAGTACAGTGACTAGGGTACATAAAATCGTCGTTAATCTAATTCTACTGCCCGCGCCATCAATCACCGACGCTTTTCACATTCCATGGAGAACAAATTAGCTCCCTCCCATCGTGTTCCAAAGAATTTATTCGAATTTAAATTGTACGAACCGAACGAAGTTAATTTAGACTTCAGATATATATGAACTAGACCGGGAACCGGCGAACCTTTTGCTGACATGAAATTTTCCTCCCGAACTCTATGACCCTGCCAGATGTCGAAGCTCAACTAGAGTCAACTCGACGACAAGGAAATTATATTTACGACCCAGTTTAGGTTTTAATAAAAGTCGGGAATGTTTCGAAGTGTTGGAAGGTCTTGGTACGTCGTTCCCTGGTTCTTACTGGAGCAGACTTTTAACACTCAACACTTACGGGTGTGTGGTTGTTCGGGGATTTTTATTTTGACAGACTTCACTTATATTTTTGGTGGTTTTTCCAATACTTTTTACTGCATCTATGCCATACATTTAACAATATTGGGGATTTACGAGGCTTTATGTGAGCGAGAGCCTTCACGATGTCTTATAACTTCGAGTATTTGCGAAGGGTTATAAAAAAAGTTTCAAGTGTAGACGGAAAAAAATTTTTTTTACCAACTTACCTTATTCTTATAACTATTATAATTTAAAAATTCGTATGGAGTAAGACGTACATAAGTCAAAATAAGAACTGGGACATTTTTTGTGTGCTTTTGTTGAAATTAATGTTTTTATAAACTGAAATTGAAAAATTAAAGAAAGGAGTACATTAACCAGTCAAAGCAAGGTATGTGCGAGTTTCAAATGAAATTCGCAAAGAAAGATGTCATTCTTTGTTTAAATTTCCCAAAAGCTGCAATGATGGTTACGAGGCTATACTCGAAGCTTTAATAGTGATTATTGGCCCTATTTAGTCTATTTCGTGGCCGGCGTGTTATGTGTTGGAACCCTAGGGCCTCCTCCCCATGTAGAGAAGTTGATACACGTTAAATCTGTCTAGGTTCAAATTCCTCCGCCTGGTTTGGTGTGGTAATTTACAGAGGTAAGTATTAGCTCAAGTATCGTCCTCGTCACTTGATCTAGGCACAAAATTAAGGCGTCCTTCAGCAAAACTTCACGTGTTGATTCGTAGTGCGCCGTTAATAAAACACTCACTCACTTACGATGCTATACTCTTTCATAAGTTCTGCGAATCACAACATTATTCTCTACTCTCCTTACAGAACACCTTTATAAACTAAACCAATGTCTTCCAACCTTTTTATTACTGTTCCCCCCACAAGCCTTTTAAAAACTCTTATGCTCCCCTATATACATATATAGGTATACATACATGCATATATATATAAGGGGCATTCAAATGAAACCCGGTCACTAGTAGAAAGTAAAGGCAACGGTTTTATTTACTGAAAAATGTAGTTATACACAGTACACGTACTCAAAAATAGTCGCCAAAACAGCCCGCACATTTATCCTATTGCGACACTGGCCGATCGATTCCATCTTTGAAGAAGCTAGTAGGCTTCTGTGGGATGCAAGTCTGGACCCACTCACATGCTTCGTCATACGTTGGGAATCGATGTCCGCGAATAGCTCTCTTTAGAGGTCCAAAGACAGGAAAATCACACGGTGAAAGGCCTGCATTGTACGGTGGATGTTCCAGCGTTTCCAACCGAAACTGCTGGGATGTCGTCTTCACCGCTTTGGCTATGTGTGGGCGGGCATTGTCATGCGAAAGAATAACGTCATTGGACAACATACCTGGGTGTTTCGACTTGATGGTTCGTCTAAGCTTCTGTAAAGTGGCTTGATAACGCTGGGCAATGATGGTGATTCCCCGTTCCAGAAACACTACAAGCAATGGACCCTTGTGGTTAAAAATAATGGACATCATGACCTTACCAGAACAGGTGCGCATGGTCTTTGATTTCTTTGGAGGTGGTGAAGTCGCACGTTTCCACTGCTTGCTTTCCGATTCAAAATGGTGACACCATGTTTCGCCACCAGTGACAATTTGTGATGGAAAGTCGTATTTCTCCTCATGATAACGTTGCAGATGACTCAAAGACAGCGCCATTCGAGTATTTCGCTGTTCGGCGGTCAGTTGGTGGGGCGTACAAATTTTTCGAAAGATGAAGTGTTGATGCATCAAGGTGTGAGTGGTATCCAGGCTAACATCCAATAACCGATGGATCTTGTTCACGGTGATTCTGCGGTTGTCCAAGACTAAAGCATTCACTCCCGCAATCATTTCCGGTGTGTTGACACGATGAGCTTGTCCAGGTCCAGCATCGACTTCCAGTAACTCGCACCTTATCAAGAATTCTTTTGTGTCATTCCACAACACCGCTGAAAATCGAATCACTTCTCGTTGTTCTTTCTTACTCGCCTGCATGTTCAGTAGTGGACGATAAATTGTGTGACCACTTTCTCTTCGGCGTGAAGCCACACTGTCGCTATGAAACGTCAAATGCAGCGCACGCGTCAGTATCTCAACCGAGAGATGGTGCCACCATACACGCAGTTACATGGTGCCACCTTACGTGCAATGCAAAGTTAGACGCACTGACCAGGTCTCATTTGAATGAACCTAATATATATGAAACTTAAATAATAAATGAAACTTTAAACTTTTCGGAAATTATGAGAAAATTACTTTATTACAGTAAGGAAATTTTCAAAACTTACAATGGAAAACTGAAATAAAAATTTTAAAAAGTTATTGAGATCCTTGCTTTTGATGTTAGTTGCAAGGAGATTTTACATCAAGTTTCAATTTGGTTAACTTTAGCCTCAAGTCTTCCCGTTTTGATATATCCAGCCCATTTCTTCTTTTTAGCAGAATGACATTAAATCCCCATTCAGTTAAATATGAAGATGGAAGTGGTAACAACAGTTCTCTTGTACATTTGGTTGGGTTTGGATGTTTGATATCAGTTGCTTCACAAAAGCCATGCCTCACTCCTTTTATATTAAATAACTGTTTAATTGAAGCATCATTTAGCATTTCTGAGAGTTCTTAATACTGTACATCTCAAATTGCGGAAAGATCTATTAACACTGATTGCGTCATCCAAGTTGGGATATCAATTTTTTGTAAATCAGAAAAGTTGATGATTAGAGGATTACATAATGATTATATTTAAGATGATTGACACACAATAATAACATGTATAGCTTAATCAATTACTTTACATTTTCGAAGCCAATAAAACCTTTCCAAATTTGTGCTTAAAAACTTTTTTATAATTGTGTGTGGGGCTGTATTACTAACAAATAGATCATTTACGCTCTTACTGAGTCATTTTTTGAATTCCCTTCCTTAAGAAAAATTGCAACACGTTGAGAAACACTGGAACTAAACAGTGTTGCTCATTTCCCTCCTTGAATATTGTTATAAGCAAATATTGGAAAATTAATATAAATGTGGGATGATGCATTGGTTGCTTATTAAAATTGTTTTTCAAAGAAACACTGGCAATTAGTGAGGGACTTCGATACTTGGAATGGTGGTCATTGGATACTAGGTATGGAGGTATACTTCGATACTAGGTATGGAGGTATACTTCGATACTAGGTATGGAGGTATACTTCGATACTAGGTATACTTCGATACTAGGTATACTTCGATACTAGGTATGGTGGTCATTGATGAAGGCACCTAAGCTGTCTCCCCATTCTTTAAACATCCATATCTCTCTAACGTGAGGGCATTCAGCCTTGACAGATTATAAGTGCATATACCCCTCTAAACGGTAGCTCTGTAGTGGCAGCAGGATTTGAACTCCTGACTTGACAGAGATAATGCTGGTCATAAGCTCGTGACCATGACCATTTGGCTACCGTGTCCACATTAGCTCATTAAAAGAAATAGAATAGATTAAAATCGCTAAAATAATGTAAAACTAAAATAGGAGGGGACCCTCGCAAATGTAATCTTATGTACAGATTAATTCTGCAGGTTTTCTGTGATAGCCGTTTATTAACCTCTTCCCGGTTTTTCCCGAGATGATCTCGGGCTGGTGAAATGTACCATTCTGGCTTATTCCGAGTGTAGCTCGGGCACTTTGCAAATTAACACTGTACAATCGGTCCTTCGCATGTACTTTTTATGATTTCGAATAATTGAAAAGTACCACTCGATGGAAATTTCAATAAAAAGAGGACGTCTTTCTGAGCTAACCCCCCCCACCCACACACACACACTTCACGCTTGTCTGAAAGACATTTTGTTGACTACATCCCCCCCCCCACAGAGAAACACGACAGTACATTATTTGTTGCTCAAAGAGAGACAGTAAAGGGGAGAAAGTAAAAAGAGAAATAAGATTATGGTATCGAGATTGTGATGTTAGGTTATGTGCTGTACCGTGTTTTCGAATTTATCATACACGATCAAATTTTGATTAATAATTTCGTAATCATTTATGTAAATGTAAAGGATGTTAATAAAATTTGTCTTTAAAGATAAAAGCTAGGTATTCTAAGCTTTATATTCTTAGTTAGTGTGAATTGACTCCAAAATCTAATGATTCTGCCTTACAGAAAGCCAAGTTTACAGGTAAATTATTCATTTAAATAGATTTGTTTACGTTAATTTTTAGGAAATTTTGTATGCGAATGGAGCTATTATGGAAAGATATGCATGTTCAAAAATAAGCATAAAAATTGATATTTTTAGATGCATGATCCAGAAATAAAATTAACCTGGAAAAGGTTAAGCAGTTCATGAATTGAATTTGTAATTTTGCCTAAGAAATTTTATATTGTTTTTCAATTTGTTTAAAAATACCACAATATATGTATTTCTTAAAATTGAAAACATAAAACTCATAAGGTTTATAAATTTCTTTTTTGTAGAACTTTATTAAACACAAATTTATGCAAATATTCGCCGTAGACTTGTAATTGGCTTTTTGGTCAATTTACTTATTTACTTGCTTAAAGTACATTTCTTATTGAAACAAAATAAATTTTTCCAGAAATATATTGGTAAATTTTAATAATTCACACACACAAGTAAATATTTTGTCTTAGTAACATCGTGTCATTAAAAAAAACTACTTTGCCTTTTTGTAATATATCTTCATATTTGAAAGTTAGAAACTTACTGTTATCGTCTCAAAAATTTCTAAGGATAAAGATAATAAGCACTGCCATAATTTAAAATCAATGAATAGAAAAAGTATTTCTACAGACTTACCAAAATTAGCGTAATTAAAATTTTCTTAAGAATCATTTATATTGAAATCTAAATATTTTAAATTTATAATCTATAATATGAGAAATTTCTTTAGGTTCATTTTCTCGTTTTAGAATTTTTACAAAATATGAACTTTTGCCCTTCTAACTGTGTAAAAAAATCACATTCTCCTCACAGTAGAAGTATTTTTAATTATCTTTTGAAAATGTTTAGCTCTATTAATGTGAGTGCCACATTGACTTGTGACGGGTGCTTACGCGTTTCACTAACCTTCTCTCACATCTTTAAATATTTTATTTATTTTAACCAATCTCCGCCGAGAGCCAAAGGTCTGACTTATGCAAACAAGATAGTTTCGGGTTTAGCGAGTTCGAAAAAGATATAAAAGGGAGAAATGAAATGAAGAAAGAGGATGACTACGAGGTTGATTAAGAAGGTGATTCTGAGAGATTAGTTTAACGAGTGGAAGTATTTTCGCCTGAGGAAGGCTATTGAAAAAGGTTCATTAATTCGGTTCGGGACGGAACTGAAATATAGCTAAGATTGAAGCCGCTCCATAAAGCAATCCAGAATTAGAGAAACTTGCCTTAAGAAAAAGGTATCAGGTCAGTTATTTTCATAAATTAGATATAAATGCGTAGTTTGATTGTATACGTTATTCTCCGTGGTTTCAGTTAGTATTCCGTCGTTCATAATCAGATTCTTCTCACACTCCACTGTAATTTGTTGTTCTTAAAGTTTGATTAATATTTGTGTATTTCTCTATTAAGAAAGGTTAATAAATAATATTGATTTATTAATTAAGTAGTCGTTAATCATGAATCCAACGTACCCAAATTTAGATAATATGCAAAGGGGAGTTAATAATCATAGGGGGAGCGATAGACTACGACAGACTTATACAAAGACAAACACTTCTTAACATTATAAGCCTCATGAATTCGTAATTTTTATTAGTATTTAAAATACTAGAAAAATTAGTTTCTAGTAGAAGAAATAAAGTGAATTTAACGTTTGTTTTCTATTCAAAATTCACTGTTTTCATGCTGTTTGAAAGTTCTTAATTAACTTTTTGTTCTTGTTACTATTTTGAAAATTTGTTGCATTCACTGGCAGTTTTGTGTCTGTGATACTTATCTCTTTTTAATAAATAACGTCAAGATTCAACATTCATTTTTTTAATAAATGGAAGCATGAAGGATTGCATTCTCATTCAAGAAAGAAAATTGGCAACTCAATGAAAATTTGAATGTTTCTTCTGTAACCAATAAACGGAAACCTCATATAGTTTACAGTAATTACCTTGAAGAAAATGGATGTTTAAATCATGGAAACATCACTAAATGTTATATTCTTTCAACACTGAAGGTATTTCTATGCTACATGCACTACTTGACAATTGCTAAGGAGCATGGTTATGTTTTTCGGAAAAATTAAAAATAGACAATGATTGAAGAAATGAAACTAAGTACATATTTAGCAGGGACGTAGTGCATTTATTATAGTGCAAAATGGTACAAATATCGTCATTTCGAAGAATTAAAAAACATAAAAAAAGATGCTCCTTGGATGATTTCCAAGCAGCCACGAAAAACTGATCTTCATGTCAGAATGATGCAGACCTTAGTATGATGTGTGATGATCATGGGCATGCACATTGTGGATCTTTTCTACATGCTCTTCACTAAACTATTAAGAAATCCTTAGGGAATATTGTCCCCTTTCTGTCTCAAGGTGGCTTTGAGCTCTTGGGCTGTGCGGGTAGGGATGGTTCTTTGCACAACACGCCTGCCAAGGTCATCCTACGTATGTTAAATATGATTTAAGTCGAGAGAGTAATCAGGAGAATATTTTCACTTTGCAGTGTGTCCGATATCTCAACGCTTCTGTGTAACCACGCATTATCATCCATAAACAGAAACTCTGGACTACACAGCACCCCTATAAATACGAACATTATCCAGAATTATCTCTCTGCAATACCGTTGTGATGTAATGCTTCTTCACTCAAAGATGTGAAGCGGTGTTCTGCTATTATGCATGATGCGAGCCTACACTATCACGCCTCGGCTGTACCAATCCTGTTCACGAACATTTGCACATGACGTTTTTTACGCTCTTTCCACAGTAATTGGTGGCCAGAATCACTTGTCACATTCAAAAGATATTCGTCGGAGAACATCACTCAACACCAATTTTGGTGATCCCAACTAACATGTTCCTTACACCAGCGTAATTTCTCTCGACAATGGCGTGGTTGAAGTGGAAAGCAACGGCTTCCTTGCATAAAAACCAACTGGATTTAATCGCGGTAAGATGGTTCTTTCTGAAACATGCGCTCCGGGAGCAGTTGCAAGGTTTGCAGCTATCCGGACAAGAGTGAAATTTCTGTTTCCTTTTGCCATGAGGGCTACATAATGATCCTCTAAAAATGTGGTGTTCCTACCTTGACCTTCGGCATGATTTCGCAAAGCATTTCCATCTTCAACAACCTTCTTTAATCGCGAGATGACACTATCTGATACACCCATTGCAGCAACTATACTTTTGCCTGCTTCCAGTCGTCCAACAGCTCGTCTACGATCGTAGTCACTCAAATGATGTCTTGCTGAAATTTTACAAGCATAACTTCAGAGAAGAAACCTTTATAACATCCGGCACTATTTTCGTCAAACATTAAACAGCATGAATTTCCGTATGAATCATGAGCTTGCATACACTGTCTTTAAAACAGATAACGAGTCTTGATCTACAACGCCCTCTGAACTTGAACTTACTTTTATTGGTAAGTTGATACTGAAACGCAATTTTGCATAAATGATTTGTTTCTTAGCAATTGTCAAGCAGTGTACATCAGTGAATGGGAGCAGCTGATCGGGAAAGATTACAAAAAGCGAATTATGACATTTTGCAAAAAAAAAACTGAAGAAGCAAGTGTGACTTGAAGGCAAAAAAATGTATACTATAGCATAATATAGTACAAAAATATCCAGTAACCCAAGCTATGGTGGATTATTTATTATTACGTATTATTTTATCTTCATTAAAGACAAGTAAGAATTTGCTAAATTTAATTTTTCTCAAACTTGTGTTTCTTACCATATAAGGAACATTTGTGTAGCCGTACTATTGCACTTAACATTTTTTAACCTTGAATGCATATAACTAATAATACTCTCCAACATACTTTGAACAAAGAATTTTTCAAAATAATGATTCAAGTCTTACAGCATTTGATCACGAAATTTCAGTGTTTTTGAAAAAAAGATACAGACATGTGCAAATTAATATTTTTTGTAAAATAAATTACAATTTAATCCTACGCTCTCTGGTTAAAATATGTATTATAGTTCCTAAATATTCAGTAAAAATTTTGGAGACTTTTGTTCTACAGAATTTTTATAAATGCTCCTTAAAAATAACTTTTTTTAACACGTTACTGTTATATACAGATTACATTTCGTGAAACCTACCTTTATACATAACTGGACTCTATATTAATAACTCCATAATCTCATTAATAAGTATTTCGAACAATATGCGACGAGAATCAAAACTGAATTTTAGCTATTTATATTAGGAGATACTTACTTAGACGATTCTCTAGCGATATGTGATTAAAAATAACTTTTCCTTTTAAATTCAACTGTTTCACACTTATTGGTTTTAGTTTTTATAATGATGGCAGGTCTATAACTTAACACTCTACGAAGTGGGACAAATTTAAAATATCAAAACTAAACAGCAACAAAACACAACACAATGAACAAGCAAAAAACATTTGAAAGGGAAGTGCGATTGATAGCAACTGCAGTATATAAATGACACCTCCTATCGAAACGAGCCCAAATTTTTAAGAGGAAAAAAATCTCAAAACAAAACAAAAATTCCAATTGCTTTCCATCAATACCGCAACCCCCTACTGTTCCCTGGCCATCCCCGACTCCAGGCACCAGCGTTTCACCAAATCTTATGGCACATTCCAAAGAGTAAATAAAGCTTTCTACCAAAACAATAACATTGGGAACTCTTAAGAAAAATAAGGATAACCATTTATCATTTCCTACCAAAGACTGACGTTCCTTGGAAACAATGTATGGAAAGAGGGGGAGGTCAGTCATTCCGAATAACTTCTCCCCCCCCCATTCCCTACCAACTTGGAGCCTTAAAGACATTTATCCTTTAGGAAACTATTTCATCCTTCCTTATTTTTACCCTCCCAGATCTCGCCCAGTCCGCCATTTTTCTCCATAATCTCAGGAAAACGTTATTCGTCTAAAAGCAATGGGGATTTTTTCCCCTTCCTTTGGATAGAAAAGAGGGGGAAAAAATGGGGTGACCGTAAATATAGAAGAAGGCAGTTTAGAACATAATTCTAGACGTACGAAAGTATCTGCAGCAAAATCCCTCTTTCCTCCCTCCTTCAAGTCATCCCTCCTCCTCCACCTTCTCATTCTGGAGGAGGGAAGGAGGAGGAAGATGTTGGTTCCTCAGTTCTCGCCAGTGGACGAACACAAATTGTCATTTATCAAGACAGTTCTCTTCTTTTTGTTATTTGTTGGTGTTGTTTTTAGATTTTAGGCTTAAGAAGAAGAATTTTAGAACGTGGCCGGTTCTGTTAAGATTTGTTTAATCCTGTTCGACGATCAGCCACGCGTCTGGCTTAAGAGAGAATACATTGAAACTTTTCTTTTCACAGGATTTCTGAGCCTTTTTTAATGTATTAAAAGTTTTTTGCTGTAAAAATATTATTTACTGTCTGGATCAATCTTCTATAAAAAAAGAACTAATTTCTTTCAGAACAACACTCTTGCTTCTTCCTTTTTTTTTTTTTATCGCGCTTAATTTTATATTGAAGTTTTATTTTCCTTATGTTTTCTTATGTTTAATAAATGATTGTTTTATTTGTCTATTAATTATTCATTTTGAAACAAAATCCCTGAAAAAATATTTGTGAGACTGATAAAAACGTATGTAAGAGTGAACATAAATTACGCAAGGTTTTTTCCCCTCTAGTTTAGAAGCTATGAATTTTTAATGAGGTTTTATTCCTTAAAAAATTTATTAAAATTTTTAACTTATTTTAAAGTAAAATATGGAAACATTTCTTTTGTTAGTTGAGGAATGTTTTAAAATGTTCTGAATTTTTCTAGGTGTTCTGGGATCTATATGAATCTATGAAATAATTTGGCTTGACATTTTTAACTTGTAATATGATATTTTGAGATGAAATCAAAGAATTTCATAGTTGCAATCGTTGATGGATTGATGAGGAAAGATGTTACTATTTTAAAATTACATTTATTAACGTTCACAAACACAAAGGGACGTCACGAACAACAAACACAAGCAATGCAAAGAACAAAATTGTTCGCTCCCGAGATCTCGTCTATTTATAGTTATGGAACCCCCAAAGTACTATTAAATCCTAAAATTACTGGTAAAGGCTTTTCTGATTGATCTACATAGGTGAGGGATGCAAGATTGCATCATCCTGATTTAAAAACCCTAACCTCTTAGTTTTTTGAGAGATAAAGTCGTTGTTAGTTCCCGTTAGGCAGGTAAATTAACCCAACACTTCTCACGCAGGGTATATCATACCCACCGTCTAACTTTTTTCAACGTTCCTTCTAAACATTTTTTTGGAAAATGGATAGTTTCTCGTGTAGCTGACTTTAAGGTCATATCCTTTGAGAAGCTTTAGTTTGTAGGAGAATTCTAAATATATATTTGTGGATACCGCTTCTTCGGGTATTATCATACCCTGAGCGTGACTCGCCTTTATAGTTCTAAATGCATGAGCACGTTTTAAGTTTTTTTTATGCTATGGAGTATTTTTGTAGTTATGGTGAAGAAATGTGTGGTATTTAAGTAATTTAATAGATACAGAGTATTTAATGGATATAGTGCAACAGTATTTTTGGATGAAGAAATTCTCTTCGCGGTTATGATAAGGAAGAATCAAATGATGAAGAGTATAACAGCAAGTATAATTCCTCCACTGAAATCGATCAAAATTAAAAAGTCGGAGGCACTATTGAAAATAAATGTTTTATATGTAGAGACACAAAAAAAGTTGGGAAGAACGTAATTTTAAAGAAGACAACTGGCACACATCTTATCCACTTTTAGATGAAATTTTGAAAAAAAAACTATTGCTGGAACAATAAGAGAAAACGAAATAGAAACTCCAAAATTTTTGAATGTAAAGAACAGAGAAGTTTACTCCAATATGTTTGGTTCTAAAAAGGTATAGTTTTTAAATAAATTAAGATCCAGCATTCACTCACGACGAGGTTAAAGCAGTGGATGAACAACGTACTGAATAACCGTATAAAAAACAGAAAAACTAAATTTACGCGTGAAAAATGTAAAAAAAACTTATTGGATATATATATTTCCTATTTTTCTTCCTTTTTAACTTTTGTATACAAATTTTACGGTAAAAACAGTATGTAAACACCCTTGGGTATGAGATACTCTGCGCGAGAAAATTCGGTCATTTTTTTTCACGCGAGTAATGCCGGTTTTTTAAAAAAATTATTTATTGCGTGAAATATTGGAAGGCTGAAGACTATTATGAATTAAAATCCCTCGAGAGGAAATTTAAATGAATTATTACAAATATTTTTCAAAAATTTTAATTCTTGCCTCCATTTAGACTACATTTTTATTGTTCAAAAATACTTCTAATTTATGTAATCTTTCAGGGTTGCCCAAATGAAAAAGTGGACACGTGCAATTTAGTCAAAATGATTGTAGCTACCGCAGCGCTACCGAAAATTAATATAAAGGGAGGTAGGAGGGGTACACCGCATACGACGTACAAGGATAAAAACTGATCTTTGTAAAGGAAAATGATCATAATTAAAGTTGTACTATATCCCCTTCAAGAAAGGAGGGAAAGGAGAAAGAAACGTTTCCGCCCGCATGTTCTAAGAGTATACGCACGCATGGGACGGGGCGAATTTCCCTGCTAAGCCTAATTTCATTTAAAAATTCACATAAAATCTTTAATACAATCAAATACGCTAAAATTTACAATTTACTATCTTTAATAAAATTTGAATTTGCAGAACAAAAATTTTCGCTATATTTAAAAAAAATGTGAGTTTTAAAGAAAATGTTTTCAATTTAATTTTAAAAAGTACTCTTTTCACTCTTTTAGCCATAATAAGTAAAATAGAATAGGCGCAAAACTTACAAAATACTATCTGGCAAATCCCAATCGATAAATTTACTCTCACCTGTTTAGGCTTGGATACAAATATTTTAAATAACAACTAATATACCTTTTTTTATTTTTAATTCATCCTTATAACTTTTTTAGACATTCTTATAACTATGGTTGCAATAAAAACGAAAAAGTGAATCATTTGTTTTGTACTGAATTAAAAATGAATCATTAAAAACAAACGATTTTTTTTCGTTAAAATGAGTCATCGCGTGTTGGTTTTATGAATATCTGCTCTTTAAAAGTTTTTTGAGAATAAAAATTATTGTTGCAGTTCTTGAACCAAATAAAAATAAACAAAAATAAAATAAATAATAAACTTATTATGAATGTACTAATAAGCTTTCAACTTAGTTAAAATATTAACAGAAATCCAGAGCACAAATAAATCATGATCCTTTAAATGCCCAATTCTATCGAAAGAATTAAAAATGTGCATTTGTTTACATTCATATTGAAGTTTAAAGTCTTGTGAAACATTATTCGAAAAGAAACGGACTTGAATCGCCATCTAGTGCCTTTAAAAATTAATATGAAAACGTTCCAAACGCAAATCACACCGGTGTGAGCATGGGCCTCAGAGCAGGAAAAGCGCATACACATATATGATACCGTGGACCTGGAGGAAGAAACACGTAATCACATATGTGTGATCATGGTCCTGAACGGGCTATACATGGATGCGTCCATATCAGAGAAATGCACAGTAGTGTGGTTTATGATTGCGGAAAGGGAGAATGAATGCGGAAAATCATCAGCAAATGGGGTCAGTTTACGGTGAGCACTGCTTAATTCGAACAATTGGTGCAAAGGTTTTCGTTAAGGCTGGCAAACCTCCATGACAATTGCCAGCCCAAACATCTCTCGTGAAGCCTAGAAAACCTTAAAAAAATTTCGTAGAAAAATCTCGGAGCACCCCCCGTACAGTCCGGATTTGTCTCCCTGAAATCTTTTACACTTTATTCCACTTAAGAGAGCATTACGTTTCCATTCAGACAATGAGGTAAAGGAAACTATACATGGAATCAACCACAGTCTTTCTACCTACTGTGGAAACAATGGGACCTGTGTTACAACGCCCAAGGCGATTCATTTTAAATTTCAATAAAGGTATTCATTCAACTTGTCTTCTTTTCATTTGGACAACCCTTGTAAATAGCTGCTTTTATTTTGAAATAACAAGCTTTTTTAAAAGAATAAATCTTTTAACTGTCAGGCCAGTTTTTCTCTATAAAACTAAATTAACATTTGATGAGAGTAGACAAGTTATAGTAAATTAAGTTTTTTGTTACCTTTTTTGTTTTGTTTTAAAAACCAAAACTCTTTGTATCATTCAGGAGGCGCCTATTTTCTTTAGCAAAAATTTTTAGGCGTCATTCTGCTGCAATAAAAAAAAAATCAATTGAGGGGAAATAAATTCGAGGTGTTTGCGTTTATTTTCCATACATTTATGCACCATAAATCAAAAGGAAAAATAGTTTCAACGGTAACATGAAAAATACATAAAAGTTGTTCATCCGTACTATTACTATGTTGAAAAAAAATCGTTTCGGTTGATTCCGTCCTTAATCTCTTGGCGGTGTTGAAAGTAGTTCGGCGAAGATTAATGCGCCAAGTGAGAAAGATTGCATTAATCATAGAAAAAGGGATGCACTTGACAGGTGTGATGCAAAAAAGGAATAAAACTGAAGAGAAAATCAGATCAAAATCCAAAACATATGCTCCAAAGAGAATTAACTTGCATATGAATTTAATTCTATTCTTAGACTTAAATGTGCTGCATCTCCAAATAACTGAATACGTTTCATTAAAAATAAATATTTTATTGAAAAAAAATAATGCAATGTTTTACCAGAAAACTTGCGGGATTTTAGAACTTGTTATTTGTAGAAACATTTTTCTATTGTAATATATTAATATTTTATTTGCCTTTCGACGAAACATTTATAGAAACGCTTTTCTATTATTATATAATAGCATTTTATGTTCTTATATATATTTTCACTTAAAATTTTTTTATGTGGGTTCGCTTTGGTATTTAATGTTGTTCTTCATTTTTCTGTTTAAAAAGTAAGAGAATATAGTGTACTATAATAAAATACTTATTCAAATGTTTGGATAGTTTACAATTTCAAGCTTAGAAACAGAACTAATATAGGCATTTTTCAGAGTAAAATAATTCCACTTTATTTGCCTTTTTCATTATGCAAACTGAAATACATTAATCTATTTGATATTAAAAATTGATAGTATTTATTAAACAAAATGGCAAGATTAATCTGCATGTAAAACTATTCATAATATTAAAATGATAAATGTATTTAATGTGCTAATAATAGTTTCTAATTTATCTTTTTTTTTTTTCGAAATGCTTTGTATTGCAGTTCGTTTCGCATTTTTAATATTAAATTTTTAAAAAACGATTCTTTGTAAAAGTTTTTTTTTATATTCCGTCAGAAAATTTAATTCTTTCAGTACAGATCTTAGTTACTATCACGAACCGTGTTCAGATAGTGTTATTAACCCTAAAGTGCAGTTAATAATCTAGAAAAATTGCAAGTGTTAATTTTTTTCCCATTCGAATTTAAAATTATCAATGTCCAGTAACTCGTACACCTCTTATAATTTCAAAATAAAAAAATTTTATTAGATTAAATATTATTTAAAAAGAAAGCTACATTAGCATGTAGAAGTTCCAATCATTTGAAGTAAATACTTGTTGCAATTTATTGAGATAAATTAAACTCTCCCGTACACTAATAATATTCAGTCTCTTAATTTTTCCAAAAATTTGAACAAATAACTTCCTGTTAAAATTACTTTAAAAATGTTACAATTATTCCCTACTTGGTTCAAATATCAGGAACAAAATTTTAAAAAATTACAAAATTATAATTATAAGTATATGGAAATATTTATAAAAGTCTCCTTTGTAAAAAATTTAAAAAATCATTTCATATTAACTATGTATTTTAAAAAATATTCACAAGAAGATGATGCATTAAATCAAACAAACCTTTAATAATAGCGAAAAAGTTTTCATCAAAAATAACATAAGAAAATCTAGTACTATTTCTAAACCTTTTGAAATGTGATGAAGACTAATGTAGTATCATATGATCTCTCTTTGAATAAAGCAAAACATTGATCTCAAAAAACAAAATAAAAATAATGTTAATTCGATTAAAATTTATATAATACAGATGTATTAATATAAGAATAGAATGCAAATTTGATAATAAAATTAAAAGGAAGAAGAAAGCTTTTTCCCCAAACTTGGTAACTGCCAATTATGTTGCATATATTTTCATATAAAATTCATTCATTTTAAGTTGAATTACAAGCTGAGAATACTAAGAGAACAAGCGATAATTTAGAAAAATATCCGTGAGCTAATCGATTCTATACAAAATATTTAAAAATATATTAAAAATAAAAATTTAAGTGATACTATTTTTTCTATATCTCTTCTCTATTTTTCTCCTAGTTGAAAAAGTATCGATTTTAAATTGCACTTTCGTAAATAGAAAGACTAGGAAACTTCCCAATCAATAACTTAGCGCATGGAAAGTTTTTTTGTCTAACTAAGAATACCCTGGAGTCAACACTTTTTTCACATTAATCTTTCTTATGTTTTTATTACCATATAACGCTTTTCTTTATTGTTTATGATGAAAAACTCATTCTACCAAGCTCTTGTTTATGAAGTGTTCGGCAGACTTTACAAAATAATACTATAATATTTTAAAGCATCAGTGTGTAAATAAATTTCTAGTTATCTAAAAAAGCATTCGAAAACATTTAGCCATTTTGCATATAATTTTTTTCTTGAGCATCAGAAAATAATTCGTATAACATGTGGCTGTTATTGCTTCTCTGGGAGGTTTTAAATAAAACCAATGGTTATTCTACATCATTGGTTTTCCTTAAAACCTATTCTGAATTTAATAATAAAATTATATTTGACATATTTAGTCTCTTTTAGCAAGGGCAAGCTTAGTTAATAAATAATTTAACGTTTTTAATTTATTTTAAAGGATTTATCGCTAGATTGTGACCGAGAATTCCGTTAATCAAATTTGATACAATTTTAAGAAGTAGTCTTAATGCAAGAATATAAATTTTTAAGTTGCAAGCAGCATGCGATAAGTGTTTTTTGCAACCCGATCAACAAAACTGTGTAATAAATATTTTAATAATTAATCTGAATATTAATCAAGCAGTTAGATTACAGTTTTTAATCGTGCTTAACAATAATTAACAAACTACAATATTTATCCACTATGTATATTTGTAGGGGGTGGGGCTATGTAAAACCATGTTATTTTGTCCTACTTTATATTCTCAGTTTGACAGGCTTGTTATAGTTTACTGGTGAAGTACATCCTACATTCAAATGGCTCACAAGCTTATATAAACATTGCAAATTCAAACACTGACATACATCATAAATATTTTGGGGAAAACATGATTATTTACTTATTTTTATAGTATTAATACAATATTAAAAATACAAAAACATTTTCATAACTTTATACTTAAACATAATACAGTAACTTTTTTCAGAGTAACTAGTTGCTAATAATGACTATTTGCTTGAAATAAGTTTGTTAAAGTCAACCGGACAAATAAATGTTTTTTCTAAGATATATTTCTAAACTAGCATATTAAATTAAATCATAATGATTTATTTGCTTTTAATTTTGTAAATAAATGTATCACTTCCCTTTTGATGAGTTTTACAATTTAAATTATTTTACTTAAAGACTTTCAAAAAAAATTTTTTTTAATTTTCACTTCTTTTGAAATTTTTTTCAATAAATGTTAACAAATTTGTAAAAGTTCCATGTGCATTGGATAACATAAAAAAGACAGCAGTATTTGCTTTGAAACATTAATGATCTTGTGTGACGGCATTTTACAACTATGAAAATTGTCAAACTAAATGGGGGAAAACAAAAAGAATTATCAAAATAATATTTTAAAACATTTTCTTAAAAAACCCATTTGAGAAAATGTTAGCATATAAGAATTGAAAAATAAATTCTAAAGTTGAGAAATTTATTGACCTAAAAATATTCAAAAATTTGTTATCTGGTCTTAGAAAGGAAATAAACAATTTCGTTTTCAAATATAAAAAAGATTCTTACAATTTTGTAAATCTTGTGCAAAATTTAACAATTATGTATAAAAACAGAATTTTGTATGAATTTTAAATGCTATTCTTGGTTCCGATTTTATTACCGTAAGATTTTATACAAAATAATATGTTCAATTAAATGCTATCTCGAGAACTAACAAGTAATTGAAATATATAATCCTTGAATATAACCAATATTTATAATAGTTTTATGGTATAAATTCTAAACATGGGATATTTTGGATGATTTATTTTGATGATATTTGTCATGGTCTTAAGCAACAAATTTACAATTTATGTGACACAATTGTATGAAACAACTGATTACTACATAATTAAATATCAACTTATATATATATATATATATAGTCTCCAGGCCTCCTTCGCGAAACGTTACATTAAATATATTACAATATCATGCATACTAAGTATGCATGAAATTGGATTTTAAAAACCTGTAAAATCCAGCAAAAATATAAGTAGACATTATATATATATATAGTCGATTCTCTCGATAATTCAAAGTTGTAGGGACGAACGAAAAACTTCGAATTATCAAGAGGGAAGGGAAAAAACCCAAAATACATGAAGAGTAATATTTCCTAACTCATTTAAATTTGAAACTTATGTAACAAAACAACATTTGTACTTACGTATAAAATTATTTTTAAGTATTTTTAAAATTACATAACATACAGTATAAATGGTATACAGAAGTTAAAAGTCCTGTATTAAAAGAATAAACTTGTATAGTAAAAACAATTATTAAAAGAATACATATATATACTATACTAATCGAATTAATTGGGATAAATGGTTTAAAAAAAAGATTTTTTCTAAAATCCTAGCTTTTAATCATTACATACCTTAAGTAGATAGAAAAATCTCTATATTAGTACGAAGTATGTCTTTCTGAAACAGAAATAACCTCTTTAACTCGACTTGGTATTGACTTCACTGGTGCAACACACATGTTTTTAACTTCATCCTCGGGGAACCACACTCGTCCAGTACTTTTCATTATTTGTTCTGTTGTCATGCAACTCATCTTAACTAAACGATTCTGGAGAATATGTCACAAATGAATATGAGATGAAATGATATTGAGAATATGGCTGGTGAATTACCAGGCCAATTAAGCACTTTTATTTTGTTTTCTTGCATAAATGTCTGGACTAATATCGAATTGGGACAAGAAGTCAAATCAGGTTGAAATGTTCCGTCAATTGCTTCCATGGATTGAACAATTCTACTGCGTAATATTTGTACGTATTTGGCGTAATTCATCTTGCCTTTAAAAGGAACTAAACTTCCAAAGCCATTTGTTGCGAAAAAATCCCAAAACCTGTGTTTAGAAGGGTGTTTTACAGTTTGTTGGATATGATCTGGCAGCTGGATTTCAACTTCACTTCGTCTGTCTAAACTTGATTTGTACCCCTCCACAAAGAAATGCGTTTCATCACTTAAAATTACCTTCTTCTAGTTGTTAAAAGTCCATGGACGGTATATTTGGTTTATGCTAAAAGTTTTTTCATCATTTTCTGAGATAGAAATTGCTTTTACTCTCTCTTGATGCCTTACGGCTAACTTCCAGAACCCTTTTCTGTACAGTTGAGGTACTCACTTCAACACCATAATTCAATAAATCCATTAGAAGGTCTATGCTTATCTTACTTTAATTTATTTTGCTATTTCTTCTTAGATTTGTATCAATTCTTGGAGTAAGTTTCTTTCTGAGCCCATATTTCATTTTCTTTTTTGAGACGATAATCAGGAATTTTGAAATGTATTTAATATTCCTGAAACACTTGATTTTCCCACACCCACTGCCGTAGCTATATCTCTGACAGTCATAGAAGTGTTTTTATTAACAGCGATTATCTTAGAACGTTTCCTCGGAGTAATATCTTTCTCTGAACAAGCAAAAGTAAAATGTGTTACGTGGAACACAAAATTATAACCACCAGATACCACAGGGAAAGGTTCACAATTGAACTACTAATATACTAAAATCAATCAAACGAGTAAATTATAGTCAAGGTTGATCCGTCACACTATTTCTGTACACATAACCAGTTTGAGGTGGTTCAGGACATAATTGGTAATCGCATACCAACTCAAACAAGAAAAAAGTGCTTCTTCCAATTAATTCGAACAGTATAGTACTGTACATAATTTATCCTTTTTTTTTTTGACGAAAAAAATCTGTAATCTTTAAAAGTTTGTTTAATCTGTTATCCGTTCCCTTAGACAGTGTCCCTAACACCCTTGGTTCTTCAATTCAGGGTTCAGTCCGCCCCATACCTATTCGGTGCCACATTCCATAAAGTCACAAAGATGAATCAAAAATTGTCATGTTACTCATACGCAAAATATACAATCCAACTATGTCAATATGCATAGTTTCTACCTTTCTTGCGTCAAACTAAATGTGAATTATTTGAAGAGTTTTCCATTCGATGCTGATAATTAACGTACAATCACCTGATTATCTTTAATCTTATATAAACAAAATTATTTATAATAGTAGGAAAAATTAATATAGAAATTTCTAATGCCATAAGTAATTAAAAAAAATAATTAATAGGTGTTTCAAAACAAGTGTTTAACTTCCTGCCGAAAAACTTGCGCAATTTACTCTCAGATCATGCGCATTTATAGTATACATACATTGAATAAACTTTGCGATAAAAAACTAAAAATAATAAGCATTTTTAAAAAGACACATTTAGCTACCTTTTCTTCTTATTTTTATGAAATGAAAAATTTCAAACCTGAAATTAATTAACTACTTTTTAAAATGTAACAAAACTTTTTTAAATATTATTAATAATTCGAAAAGTACCTTTTCATCTTAAGGCCTTTTTATTTATTATAAAATGTACTCGAGTAGAAAATAAAATAGATTTTAATCTTAGAAAAATGTCTTCTTAAAAATAATGTTTCTTTTAATACTTATGATAAAAATTTCAATTTAATTAAAATAAAGTCTACATGAAGCCAACTTTTTTTAAGAAACCTTCACAGTTTGCCAAAACATTATACTCTCAATTTATTTATATTTTTTTTTGTTTGTTTTATTTAATGTTGAGCCAATTTTATTCATGCTTTCTAAAAAAGACCTGTAAAAAAACCATTTTGATGACCTTTTACTATTTCTCCTGGCACACTCATATTATTGCAAAACATTGTCCAGGCGCACAAATTGAAGCTAACGCCAGCAGTTCCTCTGAACCTTTTTCCTGAAAATACTGGTGCTTAAAGAAAAGAATGCAACTTCATCTATTTTTTGTTTTTGTTTTTTAACATTCATTTTTTTTCTATTCTCAGCGAACATTTCAGGAGTTTGTCTGATTTAGCAAGAGCGAACTCTAAATCATCGGCATCTTCCGCAACATCCACTACGCATGCGTACTCACTGCAGCAGCATTTTGCCGCATTATTGATCCCCTCTTCTCTTTGTGCTCTTATGCGGATCGTTCCCATAGCAACGGATGCGAGCCCGGGATGCGGAAGAGCGAAAAGGATGGAAAAATGTCTCCATCTATTCCTCCTCCCTCTCCCAAGCTTCCAGCTCTTTGCTTTCGATAATAATTCTTCTTACTTTCCCCCCACCCCTTCTTTTTCTTGGCTGACCTATGAATTTTAAATTTTCACAGGATTCAGTGAGGGGTTTTATTTGACTTCCAGAAATCTAGCTTTTTTTGGATTTTCAGAAGTTAAGCAAGAGGAATAGAAAAAGAGAATTTAAGAAGAAAAAAAAAAGAAGAAAAGGAACGAATGTTTGGTCCAGACTCCCTTGCGTGGGTTCTAGTACAAATGGTATTGGTATTTCTTGGGGTGAGTCCAGGAAATTCTTTAGAGAGTGATGCACAAGTTTATTTATCAAAGTTTAAATTTATTTCGAATGCTCTGCATTGTAATATGGAAAAAGGTTTATCTCTTATTTTACTTTATTTTTGCTTAGGAAAGTGCTCTAGTACTTCACTTTCGGGATAATCCTTTTTTTTTAATAATAAACTCATTAGAGGTTTTTAGGATATACAAACACATTGAGAAAATAAGACTAATGGAATAGTTAAGTGCTTTTAACTCTTCATGAGTTAAATTTAAAGCTTGTATTAAGGCTGCAAATAGAAAATTGGTCTTATCATTCCAAAACAGATTTTTAAATAATGTATTCAAGTATTAAAGAGTTCTTTTCAAATTTAAGTATCTAACTAATTTTGGAAAGTGTTAATACTTTTTAACAATAGAATAGACCTAACGAACTATTATATGATAGTTTGCTAACTTCATAAAGGAAAATTTATTTAAAAATATTTATTTCTTCTACATTCAACAAAATGGCATTCTTACATGCAGAATTGCGTATATTTTGAATGTACAGAATTAATACGTAATAATGGCGGGTGGTTAGGGTGGACACTTCAATGAAACTTCCATTCCTCCACTGAATTGTTACGCCTGTAACTTCCTGTGAGTTTCGATTTTGTTTCTGAAAAATTAATTCTTCTTTTTCCCCACAATAATATTTTGAAAGGTCCGTCGATTATTTCTTTGTATTTCAAAATTTAAGTACGTTAACTTTTTTTAAAAAAGATTTATAGTCATATTTAATTCAGATAAACTGAACATATTTTTTGAGTTAGACAACATTTAAAATTCTTTAGAAAGTTCTCTGTGCCTTCTTAATTGGTATACAAGTTTAATTAACATGGCTGAGATTCATAAACACATGATTTTACATGTTGTCTGCTGCAACTGTTCATAATCTGCCATTAGAAATTTAAAAAAATTATTCATGTTAAGGTAGGAATGTCAATTATTTTTTATACTTTTTAGAATGAATAGATCAACAAGGATTTATAAGAAAATGCAGAGTTTAAATTTTACTTGCTCTGAGAAATATATTCCTGATTTAAATGAATACTAACTTTAAATAAATAGTAGAATACTTATACACATATGTCCAGCTTTATAGCCTGCTACTATTTAATTCATTTACAATTTCCTCTCACCTTGGAACGCCTTTCCCCCCCAAAAAATAATACTAATAGATTAATTCTGCGTAAACCAAGCACGTTCAGACATAATTTTAACGAAATTTCACATCAGTTAATTTTTATCTGAGGCATTACTCTTATCAACAGTATCTTGTTTAAAATCTATCTCTTTAGAAAAATATGGCATTCAGCAAAATATGAATACTTATTTCCCTTAAGCTTAACAAATTACTATTGTAATAACACACAAATTAAGTTACCCCATTTTTTATTGTATACTTCCTATGAAAATTACGCAAATGAGCCGTGAATATTTGTTATTAAAAACACGGTCATACAGATATGAATTAAAAACTTGTAAACAAAGATTTAAGTCAAAGAGGAAATTGAAAAAGGTGCCTATAATAAGTCTCTAATAAAATTACCTAGCAAAATTATAAATTCATGAGAATACAATAAGTTCTTATAAAATACTATCAATATGTGATACGATACTCTAACAAATGTAATTTTGCAATTCATTCCAGGTATCATGGTTCTTGAAATTAACTTTAAATGTTCTAAACATTGTTAAAATAATAAATAATATTTTCAGAGTTAAGAAAATGTAACATTTAAAAACGCCCTCCCAATCGCAAAAAAATTAGCAAAAAAAAAGTAAGAATAAGTTTTAATTGTTGAAGTATAAATGATGATGCGTTATTTAATTATTTTCTTTTTTGGGGATTCCATAATTTTGTTTTTCTATTACGCATATTTATTTTAAATAATTCCCTTTTAAAAGGCATAATACCTTAAAGTCATTTTTCTGAACTATTTTACTTCATTCAGCGAAATCCAATACTAAATAATACAAAACATAGTTTCATTTCTTAATATTATCTAAACACAAAATTTTCAAAAATTAAAAATACGTTTATTGAACAAATAAATATAATTTTGTGCTTACCTCTAAAATAAAAGAACAGCTAATTTCAGACACTGTTCAAGGGAAATCTGCTTGTTATTTTATATTTACAAACAAATTTTCTTTTCAATATTGTATTTATCTCTTTCTTAAAGCCCATTCAAAATGTAATTATCATATATGCGATCTTCATTTTTAAGCAGATTATCAATTTTATTAATTATTTTTAAGGGATGTTTTTCCATTTATTTACTTATTAGTTTATTTTTCTGTACTCTATAGTTTAAAACTTTTATTTTCATAAATGTTGTTATTTGTTTTACAAAACTTTTCAAATACAAGAAACATTTTATAATCGCGTAACTTTTCATTTTAGTGCCTGAAATAACAATCAATTTGATTATAAAAACAAGAAATTTAATAAATTGTGTACATTGGAAGAGAACTGATTTTTAAGAATAAATGTGACAATAAGCAACCATAAACTACTATATATATATATATATATATAAAACAGTAAAGTTGGAATATGATATTATTATCAAAAAAAAATACCTAAGGAAATTCTTAAATTTGAGTCCTATCTTTCAACACTACTAACATTATCTGAAATCTCAAAAAGACGCACAAAAAGGAAAAAATTTTATACTATAAAGTAGAGATGGAAATTATTGGAATTATACTTCATCCTTTAAGTTATTTACTTCAAGAAATACGATCATATATTTGAATGTCAATTTTGAAAGAATAATGCTGTTAAGGCTTAATATTTAAAGAAAAAAATTAATAAGTTTTTTTAAAAAATAAAATTCTAAAAAAAGGAAAATATTGCCCAATCATGCGAACTTTTTACCAGAATGCTTACAATATTTTTATTTTTAACAAAAGATTCCAGAAAAAGATTTCACTTAAAATTCCGGTTGCTACTCCAGTTCCCTGGAGAGTATTAAATTTTCAATTCTTTCCCTCATAATGTCAGAAAAAATTTATTCGCCAGATTCCCCCCCCCCCGGCCACCCCTCTCGTTTCGTTGAATGCCGAATTTTTCTCGGCCTTCAAGAACAGATTGCCACTTTCCCTTCACCTGATTCAAAAAAAAAGTTAATAAATAAAAACTTTCAAACCAGAGAAAAAAATTTCGCAAAAAAAAAAAAAAAAATCTGAATTTATTTTTCTCGGCGAACGCATTTACAAAAGAGAACGAAGGAAATATAAAATAATAACACCATGAAAAAAAAGAATTCACAGAGGTGGTTACATGATAGGATTCTTATTTCTTCCACAAACTCTTCCTTACTATATAACCAACAAAAAAGAAGTAAAAGAAAATATTCTCAAAAAAGCAGGAAAAATAAAAATAAGAATTGAACACTAACTCCTTTGCACAAGCGACCAGTATGTGTTTCTTCTATTTCATTTTCTTCTTTATTGTGAGCAGCATGCGAAATGATAGACCTCCAGAAAGCGTTGCCAACAGCAGGAAAGAAATAGTAACAAAAAATGGTGAGCAAAAGGAAAAAAGAGGAGACCGGCAGCCTTTTATGGAAGGAAGTCCTGAAGGCTCGGAATAAATCAACTACCTTGTTAACGTCTTTTCACAAAAGTGGGAAAGTTAGGGCTGGAATTAATAAGATGGCAGAGCCATGGCTTCGTTTTTTATCACCAAATACCACACATACGTGAGTGTATTATGGGTAGCAGACAGACCGCTCTTGTGGAAGCGTTGGGCTGTCACTGTTGTGAATTCGAGCAGGAATGTTACTGTCCCTAATTCTTTATGGCAGCCATGCGGAAACGTTCTTACTTTAGTTCATTTACTATAGTAAGGATGAGTATGTGGAAGAATTCTGTATTTAGATGTTTTAGAGGATAACATGTGTTCGCTTTTCTTACAATTAGAAGGAAATGTGAAGAAAAGATTCGAGTCTTAAAACTTGAAATTCAAGTTTTAAAATGCTGAAATCAAAATTTCGGGGGGGGGGGAGTGTTTCGAATTAAATTCTAACGGCTAAATGGAAATTTTCCTAATTTAAGGGTATATCTCTGGAAGAGTTTTATGCTTGCATGTTAAAAAATTACACTTATAAATTCATTTTTCTTAAAATGTAGGTATATATGAGGAAAACTGTTGAACGACAAATATTGTATTAAAATATGTAAAATTAAATTTAGAAGGAAAAAAAACGATTGGGGTAACGACTTTTCAAGTTATTTTTGTGTTAAGCTTTTAAATTATTCTGGAACTTGTGAATCTGTTTAGTTGATAACAGTCTAGAATAAAACTAGAGTTTTGAAAATAGGAGACATAATTTTAAATCAATGTAAATTTTATCATATGGAATAAATATTTTTGTTACATGCTCTGATATTAAAGCTAAATATATATTTTCATTTCCACAAGAATGTTAAATAATTAAACTCTGAATTAATTTATAAGGAGTTATTAACCACTTAGCTATATGCTCAGTAACAATATTTGAGTGTTTTCCACCTATATTTTGAATCTCTCGCATCTTTGTGATTTTTTATGATTTCTAATATTTTATGTTGGTATGAAAAGAATATAAAAAATTAAATAATTTCCTATTTGTATTAAATTAATATACTTCCAATATGAATGTCATCTGCTTAAAATAATATACGTTTCAGAAATATTATTTACTTTATAAAAAAAAAGAATTTCATGTGTACGCATCAATAAATGCATTAAAATAAAGGCAGAAAATTTATATTACCGAAATTTCAATTTCAAAATGAACTTTCTTTTCCAAATTCCCAATTTTAAAACTAAAAAACTTAGTCTTAAATGAGGAGAGAGAGTTGACTTTCCAAATTTAGCATTGGCCGGTTTTTCTTGCATCAGATGACGCGAAAATCAAAAGCGACTGATCAAAACTTGTTCTTAAAATAAATCAGTTTCTATCATTTTGTTGAATAATATTTTGATATATTAGTTGCTTTACTGGCATATTAAAGCAACTTGATTTTAATCCGATAAAAAAAAAGCTTTTCATATTTTCATAGTGCAAATTAATTTGCATTCTTTTTAAACTTTTTCTCCTCAATATAATTTTTAAACAATATTTTATTCTTTCTTTATTGCTAGTATGAAGTCATTTCATAGAAAGCATAAAAAGTAGGAACTTTCCAAACTGTTGTTCTCAAATATAAATCCCACTCAAAGCAAAAGCATTTTTCAAAAACGTTCTGTATTTCTTCAAAGTTTTAAAAATAAAATTTGCAAGTTTTTGAAAACACACGCGAATGTTGAAAAAAGTTTTGGTAATAATAATATAAAACACCTTTGAAAGTAATACTTAATCTGAAAGTAAGATATAAAGAGTAGATTTAGATACTATGTACCTCCATTGGTCACGTATACTGAGATGAGTACAGTAAGCATTGGCCCTCATGGGCTGTTGCGCCCCAGAGTTTAGTTTAGATACTATGTAAATAGTTATGCCTTATTCAATAGATATCTTGTTACATTCGTTATTTTTCTAAATATATATTTTGTTTTCCATTATTTAAGTAATGCAAATTCTGTTTTTAAAAATAGTTATAAATCGCTCAGGATTTAAAACGCATTATATAATCTGGTATTATTTCTACCATTGAGAATTTCTCCAAGAACATTTTCATTCCGAAGTTATAAGGGGTGAGATCATTTCTCAGTCCCGCCTCGAGCTGTGGGTGAGTGAGAGAATATTAACGTCGCACGGATTAGCAACACGAGGGCTTTTGGCGACGGTCCGCGTAATTTTGAACCATGGTTAAGAGACGCGGAAGACACCTGAGCTGGCACCCTCTCTCCTAACTACCACACCACACCAACGGGAGGATGTTTGAGCTCTCGACAGATTTAACGTGCATCGCTCCCTACACGGTGGGTCTTTAGTGGTACTAGGATCGAACTCATGACACGCTAGCCATGATCCGATGCCTAGACCACTCGGCCACCGCGGCCGCCTCGAGCTGTGGGAGGAAGGGGAGGATGACTAACCATATCAACAAATAAATCCATTTATTGAACACACACTTTATTAACACAATTCCAATAATTCATACGAGAAGAGATGTTTTCCATATAAGCAATATGTGGGTTAAATAACAAGATGCACGAATTATGAGAAGACTTTAAATATCGACCCTCTTATATCAGGATCACTTCCACTGCCCTAAATATATGAGCTATAATTTAACAATAGTGACCAATCGTCACTTTAATTCTTTCAACTATCTAATCTCTGAAACGTGCTATAAAATAGAATAATACTTGATCGGTAGCAATCTATCCTTCTCCTCACATTCTCTATATCACTAGCTTGAAAACCTAGACTATACATCTGACTTAATCTGCATAATCAGGTTTGCTTCTTCAGAGGGTTGACTGTGAGTAAATTCGAATTGATAGACCAAAGATTTCCCAAGAGGATATAAAGGAAGGATGGTGGATAGATCCGTCACAAAGTGATGCAAAATATAAAAAAAGAGCAAAAGAGTAATAATTATCAATCCTTTAATATATGAGTATTACATATAACAAATTCCTTTGCAACTTAATATATTAATATTGCACGCAGAATAAAATGTAATATATAAGTATTACATGTAATGAAAATTCTTATATAAGATTATAATATAAAATTACTATGTATAATAAGTTTTTCCTGGTCCGGTGCAATAAACAGTAAGAACAATAACGTTTCTCCATATATTGTTGTAAAACAGGGGTGGGCAGACTTTTCCAGGGTACGGGCTACTTCTAACTTTTCCAAAGTGTTGCAGTCAACCCAGTGGCGTAAGTGTAGTGACCTAAAAGAAAGTATACAATACAGTCGGACCTCCATTTTATGAACCTGTATTTTACGAATTTCTCTATTTCGCGAACTTTTTTTCTGAATCCAAGAACATTTTACGATTTTCTTCGTAAAATAGCCTCCAAATAGCGAAGTGCATTTTCTATTCAACGAAATTCTCTTATTCGATTTTTTTTCCTCCGTATTTTAAAAAAATCGTATTTACTCGAATCTAAGCTGCACTTTCTTCCCAATGTTAATGCTACTGAAAATCGGGAGAGGTTTAGAATCGAAGTTGGGGGGGGGATGTGTTGGATGGGGGTATTTAGAGCAATCACAGCTTCATGCATGTATTTAGAAGTTTTAATATTGATAAAATAGCTATAATTATTCACTTTTTGTTAGTTTTCCTTATAAATTTGTTTCAATTTCGTAAAATTGGATATCGATAAACCATTTTAGACTATTTTTCAATTTTCACAAAATCTTATTGAGAATTTGAGGCGCAGCTTAGATTCGAATAAAGATGGTGTTTCTAGACCTTCGTATGATGGAATGATTATTAGGTCTTAGTGAAGGCGGTCACCCCAAAATATCCTGGCGGTCCACCGGTCGATCGCGATTGACTTAATGCCTACCCCGGTTGTAAGAGAATAGTCTTATCCTTCCTTCCTCAGCGGCTCGACAGCCCAGGGCGCGCCTTGGCCTTCTCTAGAAGCCTTTTCCAGGACAGCCATTTTATAGTCTAATCATAATAATGTAAATTTAACTTCTATTTTTGAAGAAATATAGTAATATAACAAACAGCCTCATGAGTTTTTCTTAAAGCTAATTAACAACTTGCATCACCACGGGTAATTTTTTTCTTTCACTCTACGTAGAAATAGATTTCCAATTATGATCATATAAAAGTTTAATGAATCATTCTAACTTAAAATATAATCACAAGATAACATAAGAGAAAAGCTTGAAAGGGAGAAGTTATTAGTCAAAAGATAAAACAAATCACGTCATTCCCTCCCCCATTCCAAAAAATAAACCAATTACGATGTTTGTTCTATTTAACTTTAAAACTCTGCTATCCAATTTCCACCGACGCAATAAAATAATTAAATAAAAGGTTCTACTAAAGACGTTTTCAGACGAAACCATTCTCCCTTAGGGGAAGGAAGTTGACGTTTAACCTCCCCTAAAACATCAATCAAAACTTCCGGAAAAGGCCCATAAAAGCAAACTGCCTCAATAGCCCCTGAATTCAAATACTGACTTCCTGCCTTGAACAGTGCCCCCCCCCCCCGCCAACCATAACCCAATTAAATCGGATATTTCTCGCTCAGACTGATGCTGCTAATAGCAGCAATATCGAAGGCAATGATAGCAGTTTAAATTCGGGCTATCTGAAAACGTAACTGCAACCGTAAATGGCAGCCATTTTCATTTTTGGAGCCGTTTCGGGTCGCTTCCTTCGTTTGCCATGTAGCAAGTGAAGTGTTTGCCATTACCATATTTCAACGGGAGGAAGATCCTTTTCTTCGTATTTTCCCGATCGCGTGTGGGGGTGGCTTACATTTTACAAGGGGTGATATCCAAATCGGGGATGATCCATCTGTCTGCGCAAAGGAATTTTTCGCTAGTTTTCCGTCTGAAGATTTTTATTTATCACAGAAACTGGTGTCGTAATATACGCATTAAAACTTTTCAAACAGGATTTAAACGGGTGGCAATTTTATTGAAATACATTCTTATTTTCCAGGAAATCACGAAACACATTGTTTTTAATTTAATTGAAAGTGTTTCTTAATTAGAAAGGGTTTCTAGTATGAATACATTTTAATAAGTAATATTACTTTAATTAACAATGTTGTAATCGTATAATACAAATGTGTGAACAATCCCTAAAAAAGATCTACTTGATAAAAGATTTTTCTCGATAATAATGATTACAAAATTGCGGGGAAAAAAGAGCTTTATTTCAAATCAAAATAAAATACTTAAATAAAAATAAAAACTGTCTAAGAAATCATATATAATTTTTAAAATTACAGTTTTTTCAAAATTTTACAATTGAAAAATTTAAAGTATTTTAGGGGAGGGGGAAGAAGTTAAAAAATTATTCAATTAAAAATTAACCATATAGATTTTTTATTGAAAATGTCTGAGTTACATAAACTAGAACAGGGGTTATCAAATAGTGGCTCTTTGCGGATCGCCAAGACAGTCAGGAAACCAAATTGGCAGGTACGTTTTAAGAATTCTTGAAGCCTAGGCCCAGAGAAGATTTTTGGAGGCCCTGGGGCCCCTATAAACAAAAGTAGGTTCTAGCTGTGATTTTTAAAAGTAGACAGTTAGCACGCATTGTCAAATACTCGTACAAATGGTAATTTGAAACAAATAAATGTGCACGACTGGCAATCTCACAAACCGGCTCGACCGATAGCCGCATTTCAAGTAAAAGAGTTGATTGATTGTTTGTGGTATTAGGCCTAGGCTTACACATGGACAATGGTCGTCACATAATACAGTTTGGCCACTTTTTCCAGCTGCCATGCAGTTTGAAATCCCCTGTTTTTCGGAGAATATATATGGGAATAATATTTGACCATTATAATTATCTGGATCACAATCTAATTAAGATTGAAATAGAGAACGAAGTGAGGCCCTGGGCCAGGGCCCAGTTGCCCCATGCCTTACGATGTCCCTGCAGATAGGCATAAAATGTTCTCTATATTTGGGTCAACATATATTTCTGTGTGAGTAATATATATATACATATATATTATATATATATTTCTGTGTGAGATATATATATATACATATATATTATATATATTTCTGTGTGAGTAATATATATATACATACATATTATATATATACACACCCATATATATATAAATATACGTATACATATACATATGTATATATACACACACACACATATATATACATATACATACGCACACATATATATGCATATACATATATATACATATACACACACACATATATATACATATACATATGTATACATATACATATACATATGTATACATATACATATACACACATATATACATATACATATACACACACATATATACATATACATATACACACATATATATACATATACATATACACACATATATATACATATACACACATATATATATACATACACACATATATATACATACACACATATACACACATATATATATACATACACACATATATGTACATACACACATATACACACATATATATACATATACACACATATATATACATATACACACAAACATATATACATATACACACACATATATACAGGGTGTTTCATAAATGATGGGAGTAACTTTAAGGGGTGATAGTACACATCAAGACGAGTAATAGTAAATAGGAAACCAAGTGTCCCAAACGTCTTCCGAAGGAGAAAGGTGCCATCAAAGTTTAGGGTCCTAAATTTCAAATGATGATAAAAAACGGACAAATGGATCGATTCATTTGCGGTTTTCACTAAAATCATTCTTTAAATTAGTATTTTCTTTAAAAAAAAGTTTTAAAGACAAAGTTTAAAAAATGCCGTTAGAGGGCGCTCTAGACTTTGGAGTACCGAACAACTACCTTTTACCAGTATTTTTTTTATTTTGTTAAATGTTTACAAAAGCTTAGATTTTAACTTGAATTTTGAGCGCAAAATTGAAACCATCGGGAGTGGTTAAGTGGCGCAAATGTAACCGCGTTCAGGGGGGGGGATTGAAATGCTCGTATGTAATGATCAAAATAAAAAACGATAAAGCAAACTTTAAGAGGCGATAGTACAACATAAAAACAATCAACTTTGATTAGAAAATGCATGATTTGAATTCAAACGTAAACGTGTTAGAGCATCTTCAAATTTTATCCATGCAAGCGTTATAGCTGCAAGTTTCTGGAAGAAGAACATGAAATTGTGATTTAGGGAAGAAAAAGAACGCATATGCAAATTGTTATTAAGATAAAAGCCACTGACCCGAGTGTGCAAGTGTAAATCACGGTACAAACGTAACGAAAGATGTTGCCCTTCACTAATCAAGAAAAGTTTGATATGCACTTCATCTACAGAACTGCAAATGGGAATAGTGGAGAGGCGCGACGATTGTACGGAAAAAAGTTTCCCAACGAGCGGTTACCCAATGATAAAACATTTGTGCGCTTGCACAGACAGTTGTGTGAGACAGGATCCTTTTTTGGTGCACGTTCAAATGCAGGCCGTGCGAAGTCTAACAGAACGGTAGCTGTGGAAGAAAAAATTCTGGATATGGTGGCTGATCATCCAAATACAAGCACGCGAGCAGTGGCTAGTCAAATTGAAGTATTACCCTCCAAGACATGGCGAGTACTAAAGGATGAAAGTATGCATCCTTTTCATGTCCAACGAGTCCAGGAACCGACTCAAAGGGATTTCCCTCGTCGAATGGATTTTGCTCACTGGTATCTGCAGAAGAACACCCTAAATCCCGATTATGGTGCAACTGTGCTTTTTACAGATTAATGTACATTTACACGTGAAGGTACATTTAACACCCACAATTCCCACCAATGGGCAGATGTAAATCCACATGCGTCTTCTACACATGCATATCAGCGACGATTTTCCATAAATGTTTGGGCAGGAATAATTGGTGACCACCACTTTGGACCTTATCTTCTGCCAGAATGCCTGAATGGAAAAAAATATCTTGCCTTTCTGCAACAGGTGCTGCCGGAAACGATGACAGATGTTCTCCCTCGTATCTGGCGAGTAATGTGGTTCCAGCAGGATGGAGCCCCAGCTCATTTTGCGCCAGAGGTGCGAAATTATCTAAACGCAACCTTTCCAAATCAATGGATTGGGCGAGGTGGTCCTGACCCTTGGCCAGCGCGATCGCCCAATCTTTCATGCCTGGATTTCTTTTTGTGGGTACACCTGAAGAGTCTTATGTATGAGACTCCTATCGAATCTGCAGAAGAACTCGTCGCCAGACTTTCGGCAGCTGCAGGATAGGTGCGCGATACTCCTGGCGTGTTCCTGGCGTGAATCCCTTCTTCGCCGTTGTACCGCATGCATCGCCTCTAATGGTCAGTGTTTCGAACAGCTATTGTAATCATTTCTAATTAAACTTTTTTTATAACGTAAATGTTCTTTGTTTCCTTTTTTGTCTCTTAAAACGAAATCTGTTTCAGCGCCCTCTATTACCTTCGGGTTAAAATTACGAGTATGATTTCTTTGATGAATGTTGCTTGTTTTGGTGTTGTACTATCGCCTCTTAAAGTTTGCTTTATCGTTTTTTATTTTGATCATTACATACGAGCATTTCAATCCCCCCCCCTGAACGCGGTTACATTTGCGCCATTAAGACTACACGGTACCCTTTTTCAAATTTTTTTTCTGGGGACAGTAATATTAAAAGTAATTTATGTATTGTTTTCAGACTATATTATTAAACCGATTCTGAAAATAAAAAATCATTTTAACAAGCCATTATTTTAAAATTTAAAAAAAATTTAAATTTTTGAAGTTTTTTTAAACTCTTATAAAATACACAATTTTTGAAATTTTAAAATTATTTTACATGATTTATATTTCTTACATTATTGCAAACAAAAGTTAGTATGGATTTCAAAATCTAGTTCCTTGTTGATTTTTGATAATTTTTTTCTAGCTAAACCTGGAAAAAACACGAAAATTTTTAAAATATTAACTTTAACATTTTTTAAAAAAATAACTAAAGATCTCAGACCTAAACCCATACTAACTTTTATGTAACACATATATCTAAGTATCTGTAAAAAATTTCAAGACTCTATCTTGAACAGAAAAAAAGCCTTAGGGATTAGAAAACACTTACATCTTCAAAAATAAAAGTCTGAGAAAAATGCATTTAAAGTTTGTAAAGGCATAAAACAAAAACAAATAATACTTGCAAAGCTCTAAATTTTTAATATATTATTTTACTACTTATATAATACATAAAAACACTACTTTAATTAAATATGATTGAAAATATTTTTACTTATTCAAAATATGTTTTTGCAAAATATCGAAATAGCATTTGTTACGATGACAGATTTTTCAGCATAAAGTTAACATAATAATTTCACAAAAGTTTCAAAACACAATACACTTATAAAAAATAATAATGTTATAAATTAAAGCTTAAAAAGTTAAAATCCACCAGATTTGTACATAGTACCTAATTTTTTCTCAATTTTAAGTCGACGCAATTTAGCAAGTTTTAATTTTTGCTGCGCGACTTTAAAATTTGCAGATTTTATTTTATTCCTGAAATAGGTTCTCCTATAATCGGTAAAGTTGGCTAAATGTTCTGATGATAAACTTGTTGCAAGGCAATTAGCATCCTGAAATGTTTTAAGGTCTTTTAATGTTCCAACATTAAATTCAGATATTGCACTCGACACGGCAATCAACACACGTCTCCTAGAAGCTGTATTTTCTTTGGAACATTTGTTCCATATCATCGAATGCAATGCTTCATTGGAATTTTGTGTTAAACCTCTAACACACCTGCTTAATAATTCCGTTGAAGCCAATCTTTGATAAATTGGCAAAATTTTGGGCAAATATTCTTCATTGATTGGTGTTTTTACCCAATCTTTATGCAAACCTGGTTTCTTCCTACGTGCTAATGATGACTGGTAAAAGCACCAAGAGTCGATACCAGAAGGACACTTTTTATGTTGTGGCTTCTGGTCTGTAGATATGCAATGAAATAGGGTAGCATAAATTGCAGTTTTCATTGCCTCTACATCACCTATATTTTTGCGTATAGCATTAGTAAGCTTTTTTATTGTCTCTTCTTTCAAACTGCAGTGTTTCTTCCCTCCCAGAGTTACACCTTTCACTCGCCAATCTTTTACTGTCTGCCTCAAAGCTGTTCCCAATCTTTTGCTCACATGGTTGATGCATTCTTCTTTTTTAATTTGTATTTCACTTCCATAAATTTTTCTTTCTTTTAATTCTAAGAAAGCCTTAGAATCCCCATCAGAGAGCAAGGCTGTGTACCGGAAGCCAATGCTCTCAGATCTTTCCCATATTTTCACAGCTGCATTTACTTCCATTGCACCAGATGATCCGACATGTGTTGCACTACAAGCATCCTGATGTCCTTTATACCAAATATGAAATTCAACACTGTCTTCTCCAAGCGCAAATTTAGTCTGTTCACATTCTCCACACCGCTTTGACATCACTTCGTAGTCGATCACAAAGCCAGTCAGCAAGTCGATAACACATCCTATTCCGATGTTTGACGTATGCCCTCTTGTCAACCAGCTTCCATCATATGACACTCCAATATCGACGATATCTTTATCATTCCTTGAGCCATTCGCCTCTCTGACATCTTTACGAATATCAAGCAACAGATGATTGGAAGCAACGAGATGTCCATTCAGAACTTTTGCTTTATAGGAATTAAAAGTTTTACTAGACATTATATTTAAATTCATATGCATGCAGAATTTTTCCAACGCCGAGTACCCAAGTCCCAATCTTAACATACCTTGCACTATTCTCATATTTACATCTAAAATGGAGCCTTAAAAAATTGATGCTTGCTAACATTTGTTATTTGATGTAATTTAGTATCAACCAACTGTTTTGAAGAATATGTTTCACTTTGGGTTTGGTCACAATTAATACATACAACATTCATTTTGAATGCAAATCCATTTCTGTGACCAAAGCAAAGTTTCAAGGATGCACTATGACAAATACTGCATAAATGATTTGTAAACAAATTACTTAAACATTCAGTATCCACTATAATGTAATTTGGAACATCACTGAAATATTTACTTTTATCTGTAGTATTCTTTCTTGTATTCAAAACACTTGTTTTCTGAAGTCTTGTTGTTATAACAGGTAAAGGATGGTCATTAACATCGTAACTTTCAACAGTACTCCATCTTTTAGAAATATTGCTTCTCTTCGCAAGCTGCGAAAGTTTTTCCCGTGGCATTTTCTCAACAGAAAAAACTTAACTTGAACAAAGTAAACAAGCTTTAAAGCTATATAAATTATATGAGAATAAATATTGATCTTGAGAAAGACCTTTTTTTTTTTATCAATTTCAGCTAAGTAAATATAAGCACACAAAAACTCAAAATGTAAACAAACAGAAGCGATTTCAGTAGTGAAAGTTGAAGTTAATAATCACTTCTCAGCAAATATCGATTTTATTAAAAATATTAGTAATTAATTAAATTTAAGAATGGAAAAATGCTTTAAAATGAAACCAAAACTAACCACGCCCCCTCAGCTGTCAAATATCGGGTCTGATAGCACTCAGAAAACTTCAAATATCTTAAAAACTAATTGGTTAGCAGATTTGAAATTTGGGGCCAAGATTCCAATCGTATGGGCTGCAGGAAAAGGCAAAAAAAATTTTTCGATAAAATTGTCATTTTTACGGTAATGTGTAGCCTTAACCGCTACCGATGGTTTCAATTTTGCGCTCAAAATTCAAGTTAAAATTTAAGCTTTTGTAAACATTTAACAAAATAAAAAAAATACTGGTAAAAGGTAGTTGTTCGGTACTCCAAAGTCTAGAGCGCCCTCTAACGGCATTTTTTTAACTTTGTCTTTAAAACTTTTTTTTGAAGAAAATACTAATTTAAAGAATGATTTTAGTGAAAACCGCAAATGAATCGATCGATTTTTTCCGTTTTTTATGATCATTTGAAATGTAGGACCCTAAACTTTGATGGCGCCTTTCTCCTTCGGAAGACGTTTGGGACACTTGGTTTCCTATTTACTATTACTCGTCTTGATGTGTACTATCACCCCTTAAAGTTACTCACATCATTTATGAAACACCCTGTATACATATACACACACATATATATACATATACACACATATATATATACATACACATATATATACACATACATATACACACACACATATATACACATACATATACACACACATACATACATATATACACACACATACATATATACACACACATACATATACACACTCATACATATACACACACATACATATACACACACATACATATACACACATACATACACACACACATACATACACACACATACATATACACACATGCATATACACACATATATACACACACATATATACACACTCATATACACACACTCATATACACACATGCATACACATACATATACACACACATACATATATACACACATACATATACACACATACATACATACACACACACATACATACACACACATACATACACACACATACATACACACACATACATACACACACATACATACACACACATACATACACATACATATACGCACACATACATATACACACACATACATATACACACATACATATACACATACATATACACATACACACATACACACACATATGCACACACACATATGCACACACACACACACACATATATATATATATATATATATATATATATATATATTAACTTTTCTTGCATAAAGATTAATAAAGAGTAAATATAGATGCAAGTTGGCAGACATAAGCTTGCAGGCTGTGATGAGAATTTCAATTAGAAAAATCACTCTCCTGATTTCAAAAAAAAAGGGAGAAAAGTGTCACAGATACATTATAAAGTTAAATTTACTTAAAACTATAGATATAAAATCAGAACTATACATAAACTTAGTAAAACTGCTACTATATTATTTAACTTATATATATATTGATTTTTACATAGGATGTAACTTATACCTTTTAGAAGACGAAGAGTTAACTAATGAATGCAATCATTTTTAAAAGGTGAGGCCCTCCGGTACCCTACGCTTTCACAATGTGGCTCTGGAGCCAAGACCATAGTCCACTCCAGAACTAGAACTATCTAGATCAGCGGTACTCAACCTGCGGCCCACCGGGCCTTTTTATGTGGCCCGGTCATGGACAATTGCTCTAAGAAGTTCATTTATTTATGACAATTTGGTGGGAAATTCTTTGTTAAAAAATCAAATATATCAATTTTATGATTTTTACTGTCGATGTCGTATGGGTGCGAATTGATATTTTTTCTTCTGATTAGTGATAATAGACAACAGTGGAGAAGCGACCATTTTATGAGTGGAACTAATTTTTAACTACCTTTCATATCTTGAAAGCCAAAAATATTGGAAGAAAATAGTTCATTTCAAGACGATTGGGAAGTTGACTATTTTTTAGTGAAAAACAAGCATGGTTCACAGTAATTGTTTAATTTGTCACGAAAGTGTATTGAAAAAAACCCCCAATAAACAGGGATCGTTCAATGACACTTTTCCTCGAAGTTCCCTTTCAAGAAATGATAAATAGGCTTTCTTGAATAATCTTTACAACAGTAAAAAAGTGTTTTGTCATTGGTAATGTCACAGCGATAAAAAAGACACCCTATGAAATTTGTTATATCATTGGTAATTATATGAAACCATTTACTGATGCAGAAATCGGGAAAGAGTGATTCTTAAATTCTTCCAATTCAGAAAAATTCCTTGACAAAAAGAAAAATATAAAAATTAATTATTAAAAAAGGCAAAATAGGAGTTTTGATATTTTGATCACTTTCCTCATTTTAAATTTTCTGTGTTATCTTGGTTTCAAAGCATTTCTCCCCCACCAACTCCATTAATCCTCATGTTGCGGCCCGTGGAAAATAGCCATCATATGTATGTGACCCGCGGGAAATAGCTAACATATGTATGGCAGAAAAAAAAGGGCAGGCAGAAAAAAAAGGTTGAGTATCCCTGATCTATAACAACAAACTAACTTTTGTAAAAATGCAAATAATTCAGTAAAATTAAACCAAATATTTTTAACGGAAAGTATAGTTTAAAGAAAAATATATTCTCATCAATACAAGTATAAATTATTTACCATAATCATTTGCTTCTCGTAAAAGGAAAAAGCCCTCGTGTAGCTGAACAGTGGAACGTTAATATTCATTCACTCACTCACTCGTAAAAGGAAATTTAGATTTCATTATGGTATTGCAACTGCAACTATTCTCAAATATTATTATTAGTTTTTTAAAAAAATTATATGTACTAATGCAAAAACTATAAATAATGGTTTATCTATTATTAGTAAAATATATGCTATTTGATCACATGCCGAGTAGGTGAAACAGTATGTTACCGTACAAAGTTTCAATAAGAGATAAAAATTAGCATTTAAATAAAATTCAAATACTTTAAATAGAAATCCAATGTTCGTTTTATTAAAACTGTATATACCTCGAACATAAAGTTTTTTAAAGTTTCAATTTTTACGCTAAAGGTTATGAGAACGCACAAAACTTATAAAATACAACTTTTGATTAATTCTATAAAGTATCTGCTTGATAACACTATTATATTAAAGCTATAGCATTTGAAAAAATATTTTTTTCAAGCCAGGAAGTCTTATCCTCGTTATTTTTTATCATATTTCTAGCTTTGATCTTGAAACCATTGTGGGGCGTAATCTTTCTTTAACGACACATCGTTACATTTGAAAGTAAAATACGAAATAAGTTCCGTCTGCGTATTTGGCATCACTTTCGCGACAGTAGGATAGAAAAAAAATAAGAAAATATGGAAAGAGTCTACTTTGACGGCATTATGATGATCATTAAAGCAAGATTTGTGGAAAACTTTCTTTCTTTAGACTTATTTCTTTCACCAATAAATTCTCCAATTTATTTCTTTTTCTGGTAATGAAGTAAAATTTTGAACTGGGGAAACGTTTAAAAACCTAGCTTGTGCGTATGATTTGTATGACTTTAGCATTAGGAATAACTGGCCCTGAAATTCCAATTAAGAAAGTAATGAAACTTTTTTCAGACTTTTTATAGCACCTAAAAGTTTAAAAATACTTCGAACATTTATAACACAGTGAAAAAATAATTTACAGGGAGTTTTATATTTCACATGGAATTGGTTATTCAGGGTAATATGCAAACTCTTAATAAAGTGGCTATAAAATAATATGATGGCTTAATATGATGGCTGTAAAATACAAAGAAATTCAAATAATTACTTTATTCCTATTGAAACATTTTTAATAATTATTATTTTAAAGTTTATTTCAAAGGTCTTATTCAATTGATCCTTTTTTCATATCAAACAGGATTCACTTCTTTTGAAATTTAAAGAAAAAAAGAACACAATTTTCAAATTTTTTCAAAGCAAATGTTAATTAACTGTAAAGCATTGAATTATTTTCATCAATGTAATTCGACATTTATTACTTGTTAAATATTATTAGCACAACATTTGTATTATCTCTCAATGGATGTATACCTTCAAAATTGCAAACACGAGGTTTTCATTGCTTATGACCTTGTGCTCAAAAAGTTATAACTTAATTTTAAGAAATATTTTCTATTTTTAGATTCACTAAGTGTAAGAAATACTTAAAATCCCTAATAATAATTTCAGTACACTTTTAAAATGCTAACACTCAATGATACAATCAAAACTAAAATACCTTTTATCATAGCTAAAACAGAATTTTCTTCATGGTTTTCCTTGCCAGTCCACAATTTTTTTTTTTTTGTAACAAAATTTTATTTGAGGCATGGGATATTAGTTATCTTTGCATTTTTTTTATTTCAGTCGAGTATATTTAATCCATAAAAAGTCAAAAATTTGCAAAAAAGAATTTTTTCTAAATCCATTGTCATTCCTTCGTGAATGAAATGATAATGTTTTATCTCTGTGCTCTCGAGACCCACGCGTACCATGTAAGAAAATAATTATATAACAGTAAATTCAGTTTTTATTATATAAGGATTATAAATGAAATATATGGTAACTTTCCCATAAAAAGGTATCCATATATTACTATGTATTAATTCTTATATTTATAATTTAAAATGTCAAACTTTTATATGTAACTACCTTTCAATACTCTAGAATTAATAAATACACATAGCAATAATAATTAGCAATAATGGATGTAATACTATTAATTAACTGTATAATAATTTAGCGTTACATAATTGATAATGTTACAACTGAAATAAGCTTTTAAAAACATAAATTTATACATTCCTAACTGAGTTAATGACATTCCTAAATATATGTAGCAAAATTGCTTAAAATTATAACAATAACTGATATAATATTTTAAAATTTAAAACAAACTTATCTTGTAAACAGTTTTCTTGTTTGTCTCCAGATAAAATCAGTATTTGAATTAGTTTGTAGTGGTTTTCGAAAAAGTTAAGCTCTTTTTATAATTTCCCTAAGTTATTTTAATTTCCTTTTTTATGCAGAAAACCAACAATATACGACAATCCATTAATTTTCTGTATACTTTTAACTTTATTAAATTATTATGCAATTAAATAGTCTCAGTCGATTTTCATCAATTTCATTAATTCATATAAAAAGAAACACACTACAATCATTTCGCGTACAAATTTTGCAATATGAATTTATTACCATTAAATATATATTGTTTCATGGATTCAAAAACCAAAAACTGGAATAATTATAACTATAAGATCTTTAAGAAGCCCTTGAAACACTAAATTATATATTTTATTCTATCTTTTACCCTATTTAGTTTTTTAATTTATCAAAAGCTATATTTTATTCGAGCATTGCCTAATCTTACAGCACTCAAAACGAAATATTTCAAATGCAACTCATCCAAAGGCAATTAACTATATTCTGACAACTTTATTCGAAGCACTTCAGAGCTAAAAAGGATGCCACTAATAACTGAAGTGGAAGAGAGGCCTTTATAATTATGTTACTCCTTCTATTAGCTCCTTTTTTCAAGAAAAATAATTTAAATAAATCACAGAATATTTAGAGCATTCCCAGATTTCTGCTCTTCATCAAGTGAATACGATCTAGTAACTGGTTTAAAGGCAATTTCGAGAAAGTGGATGTAGAAAAAAAAGAGTGAGGTGGAGGCAGTTATAAGGATTTTCAAATATTGCTTTTCGCTTTTATCTTTTCAAAAAGTAATTAAGATTTAGTTTTTCAGGGCTCGTTTGACTGCTAATTAAGTGTCGTGGAAAGAAATTTCACGGATGGTTTATGGATTTTAAGGGATTAATTAGTTCTTTCAGACGTAACCCGTATAGGTCGCTTGTGGAGAGACGGGAAAGAAGAGTGTTGCAATATTTAAATAATAAATATTTTCGATAATCTAGAAAGAAAGTGTGGAATTTTCATTCCATACCCTCGTTATCTTGGATATCTTAAGATGATTGGCTAAATAATTTTTCAACTAGTTATTATTTGGTTCATTGGAGGAAGTAAAAAGATCCAGTATTTAAAAAAAATATGCAGTGGAACAAATGATTTATGTATCATTTAAAACTATTTAAATATACTATTCACTAAACTTTATATTTGTTAACAGCTGATATATATAGGTCGATATATTATATGAAAACTACAACTCAACATTGATTTTTGATGAAGAGTACAAGTAAAGGTTTTTAAACATTTATACGAATTATCACTTTATATAAATTTAGTTTTAAAAGGTTAAATTTGATGCATCTGTATGTGTGTGTGTAATTAGTCTCTATTTCAATTTCCTTACGATGGATTTTCTTCTATTCAGTCTTTAGCCACCCAAGATATAGCATCGTACCCATAGCTATTTATTTTTCTCCCTAAAACAAAAATACAGTTTTAGCTGCCAATTTGACTCCGAAAAAGGGTTGCGCCGTACATTTATGTAGTGAGATGATGTAGTATTGCATTAGCCATTGACCCGTAAATCATTTGTTAAGGAAATTCTAGAGCTACCAGTAGAATCCTTTAAAATCCAGCTAGAATCCTTTATTTCAAAGGATCCAAGTTACTTGGATCCTTTGAAATAAAGGATTCTAGTTTTGCTGCTGCTTTTAGTGTTTACATAAAATAAAAGTTGCAGCTAAAAAAGTGTTGTTTTTGTAACTAATCTCCTGTCTGGTCAAGTCACACCAGGTCAGTGAAACCGTTGCCTTTAATAACGTCCGATACCAGAAGTGGCCTATTATGGATATTTTCCTAGTCCAGTCCAAGACAGTCAAGATGTGCTGAGGTGAAGCCTGTTCTAGCTGGCATTTAGGACAGTAAAAACCTCTTATTGCCTCCAGAGAAAGGGAGACTTTTTAAGAGTCCACTAGCAAGTTGGGACAAACAAGTGTTGGACTGTCTGTTCCAAGGAAGAGATAAATAAACCCTTGGTCTTTTGCCTTTAAACCATTTATAAAACGTAGGTTTTAACCATTTTCATTTATTTTGGGCCTTTCGCCTTCAGTATAATTCTAAATATATGAGCCCTGAGGTAGATGGGACAGGATGGTCTAGTCCCGCCTTTTGCAAAAGTGTCAGCCTATTCATTTCTTGGATATTGCCATGGGACGGTATCCATCGATGATGTAGTGGAAGATGAGCTTAACTTTAATTAGGATAGATAAACTGATTTTATCTCCTATGTGGGCCCAGTTTTTGAGGTGTTGAATTTAACTACGGCAGTCAGATAGAATCCAGTGGTCGTAGTTAATTTCACTCATGAATTTCTCTAGTCCCATGTTAATTGCAATTAACGCGCTTTGAGAAACCGAACAGAAATCTGGGTTTCATTGTTTTATGGAGTGTTTCTCTTGAGGTGTTCGAATATAAGTTCCACTGCTTCCCCGTATATCTGCTTTACTGCCATCGGTATAGATTGTGATGCCATTTGGAGGAATTTTAATGATGATCCCCAGAGCCAATTGATTAAGAATGTCAGGAACACAGTCTTTCTTAGAAAGTGTGATAAAGAGGCCGTCACAAAAATCAACATTGGAGAGTTCTTCGTAAGAATCAAGATTAAAATGTAGAAAATGCGGTTCTACATTTTTTGCAATGAACTGCATTGATTTAAACTGACTGAAAGGGATGTTTTTCTTAAGTTTTTGATTGCATGTCCAGTTATTTAGGTAACTAGCAGTTTTGTTACCTTGGTCCATGATGGAAAGTTTATTGAAATACTTGACTTGTTGACTAAAAAAGGTTTCTTCACACATTTATCACGACTGCGCCAAAAAACAAATAATGAAATCTTTAAGAGCTTAAACTCAACAAACCAAACATATTAGAATTTAGTGTTTAATTCAGCTCAACGGTCTTAAAATTAGCTAATATGCTTCGTGATTTTGAACCAAGGGCAGGTGACAAGGGCGACACCAGAGTACACCCACTTTCTACGTCTTCATCACATCTCTTGAAAAGTTATGCGTCTTGACAAATTTAACGTGCTTCAGTCCCTACTGTATTTTGTACATTGTGACTTGCATTTGATTTTCAAAAGAAACTGTTTTTTAAACGTATACCCTTTTAATAGATTAGATTATTTGTGTGCAATATGAAATTCTTTTATTTCCTTAGAAATAGAAAAAACATATATATTAAAAATTAAATGAAGAAAGGGCATACTTGGAAAGAAAAAGTCTAATCATCAAG
>BMAO01021067.1:0-21118 GCA_019973975.1 Trichonephila clavata | reverse complement strand
GAGATTGTCTTGCAGTGTGTAAGCAGGACACCGTACCTCTAGAACCTCTAAAAACTGGGATGCTTTTCTGGAGACACTTGCTCCAGCTAGACGGGCTCCCACAATTTGACCTCTTTGAAAATCTGAGAGATCCAACATTTTATGATTTTGAAAAGAATCCAAGTCTTACATAACTCCAATAAAGCTAACGAATACTCTACCGGAATATATACATTTCTATTTATAAAAAAAATCTGGTAGCTATTATTATACTTTAGTGCTTACGAAAGTGCATTCAAAAAATATCACTTTTATTCAAGGGTGTTTCCAGTATTTTGATAACCACCCCGTGTTTCTTTTAGTTTGCGCGTCTAAGGTCTTATGTGAAGGCGGTCACCCCAAAATGTCTTGGCGGTCCACCAGTTGATCGCGATCGACTTAATGCCCACCCGGATTTAGAATTTCATCCAATAGCGATCTCTTCTGGAACTTAAAAGGAGTTTATAAGTCAGTTAGCTTTTAGTTATCATTAAACGCACTTCTGGCTCAGTTTAAGCATGGTTTATTTTAAATTTGTTGTAAAATTTTACTTATTCTGTTATAATGTAATACAGCGGCTTAACTAAGTATGTACCATAAAATCCAGCGTATAACGCGCCCCCATACTTTCAAGCAGAAAATTTTAATTTCTAGATATATTCATTGCGCGTATAACGCGCAACTCATTACGAAGAATCCTGAAATGTACGTGCGTAATGCTCTTATGTCTTAAAATCATTTATTCCAGGTATTGTTCCAAGCTTTAGAAAAAAGCAGTATACTTCTAGAACTGCAACCCTTTAAGTTCATAAAAGGAATGCCATTTCTTTAAAATAAACAGTATTTCGATCTATGTAGAAAGCTAATTTTTTCTAAGTTAAATTTTTTAAAAACTTTAAAGCTCTCATTTTTATACACGGCATATAACGCCCCCCCTAAATTTCGATTTTATTTTTTGTGTTAAAAGTGCGCGTTATATGCCGGATTTTGCGGTAATAATTATATAATAAGAAGTATTTCCTTTTTTTTATAATATAATTATTAAAAACAGTTTTTTTCGTCAATAAAAATACTGTATTTAATGCAAATAAAAGATAAAAAGTAACGGCTCACACACACACACACAGTGAGTATTATGTTTTCTCAAATACCCTAAACACAATGTGTGTGGGAAATAAAGAAAATGATAAAATCATATAAAAATTTCTTTCTATTTTTTCCATAAAAACCTTTCATGATTATTATGATTTTTTTATTAATTTGAAATTATACGATTGAAAAAAATTACACATAATTTCAGTCATATGTATAGTTATTCAACATTTACTTAATGTATTAAAATAATCGGTATTATTTTATCTTATTATTTTTTCCTTTTTTCACCAAATATTTATTTACTGCAGAACTAGTTATTAAAAAACAAGGTTGGTGTTGAAATACGTTTTCCAGTCATTCTTTTTAAAAGATAAAGAGCAAAATATATGTGTATTTTGTGATATCAGAATTGTTTTTATCATCCGGTAAAAAAAAATAATAAACTCGATAGAATTATCTTTCAAAACAATTATATGCTTGAAGCTAAAAAAAATTATAAAGATAGAAAAATTCCTTTTAACGAGAAAAATAAATAGTGAGAGAAAGGTAAAATGTTTCTATATAAATTATATATAAACGTGTGTTTTCAAGCTAACTTTATTTAAAGTATTTAATACATAGTTATAATTAACTTATGTATTTTGATTCTGAAACTGCTTTAATTAGATCACATAACTTTAATGCTTAATTTATTTTGGTTTTAATTAATTTATTTATTTAAAGAGTTTATATTAAATTGTTATGGTATTTTCAAAAATATTCAATGGTATTCAATACTTAAAATCTGAAGAATTAATCTTTTTTTTTTCCTTGCAGCAATCTAAATAAAAAAGTATTTTCAAAGTTCTCATTCATTAAATTTTTCATATTTACAATATTTTAACGTGTAGAGAAACCATTTTAAAAAATAAATAAGTCAGGACTCTCAAACAACCAAATGATTAATTTATTTTTTGAATAAAAAAACAGAATTTTTTTTTTTTTACATTTTTGCATTTTTATACAAATATTAGATATTTTTTCAGTTTGATTTATTAAAGAACCCCTCAAATGCCTGAATTATGATATTTTAATCAATAAATAATATGGAACACAAATTTTGGCAAATGTGCTTTTTAGATGTATAGTTAAAAATAATTAATTCATATATTTGATCTTTTAATTAGAATTTCATATAAGTGAAAATTTTCTGCCAAAGTTTACACAATGTTAGTAAGAAAATTCAGTTTTTAACTAAAATGGGAAGTAAAAAGATCGCGACTTTTTCTATAACATTTTGGTAATACTAGTTGCTTTTAACCGATCTTAAAAATAAATTCGTATGATTCTAATTATACAAAGTTCTAGTAAAATATTTTAAAAAAGGCTCATCTATATAAGTATTCATTTCAATTTTATGTTTTTCTCAAGTTCGTATGAGTTTTGTAAGAAAAGAGTTTTGACAGTATAAATTCAAATGACTTAGCGATAGATTGGTGCTTCAATTATAACTGTTATATGTATATTTATTTTAAAAAGGTATTCAAGCATAAGTTACATAGTATATTTTTCAAATGTTATCAAATGAAGAAAAAATTAATTCGAATATTCAGTGAAAATCGCTTAACACGAAACTGAGGGGACTGAAATATTTTTTCGTGTTAAAGGATATAGCAAAAAAAAAAAAACTCATATATTTCACAAGAACTGAATGGAATTTAATGCAAAATTTCAGCTTTTTGAAAAACAAAACATGTATTAAGTTTGGGGGGAAAATCTGATATTTTTCGTTGCATTATCTTTTTTATCATCAAATTGTTCGGTGTCGTCATTTTTGTTATTTATTTCACTGCTACAATGTGCGTCTAAATAACTGCGCATTTTTTTCATGATGTTTCTGATTTCAGAAACATCATGAAAAAAATGATTATTCATTTTTCAAAAAAACATTATTCATTTCATTTTCGTTATCGGAATCTGCATCAATATCTTTTGAGCTATGAACAAACTACAAAACTTCTTTGTCTGCCACAATTGGGGCTGTACACACTTTATTATCATTACTGCAGCGATTTCCAAAGTGGTGTATATAGACTCCTAGGGATCTATGACCACCTCCAAGGGGTCCTCTTCAGTCAAAAATTAATTTGGAGGTCCATGAGGTTTAAGAAGGAGTCTATGACAGTGGCTCTCATTAAACTAGATCGTGACTTTAATTTTAAAGGAAAATTTAATCAAGTGGAAATCAAATTTTATCTATTTAACTGAATTATTACTAAATTTAATGAGGATAATTTGCATTTACAAGGTGACAGCATAAATTATATTAAAACAAGAACCATTTCAGTTTTTCTTCCCTGAGTTAAGCTAAAGAAGTATAATACTAGAGTTACCGAATTTTATCAATTAGTCATAGAGAATCTGCCAGAACGTTTTAATCTACGTTCAACATTTAAATGCCTTTTATTCAGATTTTGAAACCTGGTTTGAGAATGCTTTGACTATGGCAATACCACAGTAGGCAATGAATTCATATGGTCATGTTGAAAAAAAATGTCACATTACAATAGGAACTGATCGTAATAAGCACTAACGAAGATCTTAAAGCTTAGAAACGGGTGTCAGCAATTTTGGCTTTAAAAAGTCAAACCTGTTATTTGTCCCGACTTATGGAATATCGTGAGGAAGTTTTTCGTTGCTTTTTCTAGTGTGAAGGAGTTTCAGCGAGGTTGTGCCAATCTCCAAAACAAAACAAAAATAAATAAAAAAGAAAGGAAAAAAAACTGGACTCCCCTAACAGAGGAGATTTAAGGTTAAACTTGACAAGATTGATACAAAATGTTGAAAATTTTATATTGTAATGTTAGAGATTCATCCCTCCCATTAAAATCCTTTGTTTGTTGTTTAGTTATTTTATTTGATAGTTTAATTTATTAGTTAACTTTTAATTTAATTAATTAACATATGCTTTTTAAATTTTAAACACTATACTTCATCACTCCTACTTTAAAAGTCTTAAAAATTTAATCCTTTTAAAGTAGGAGTAGTAGTACCAGCTGTCAAAAAAAGACATTTAAGTTGATAAATTTACAAAAATTCAATGTTAATTAAGCAGAGGTCTACGCAAAACAGAAAAACATGGTGAGGGGTCTATGAGAAAAAAAGTTTGGGAACCTCTGATCCACTGAAACGAATTCTTCTGATGATACAGTTAAACAGTCCGATAATACATAAACTTTCTCAAACATTTCATTAAGTATCGGCTCAATTTCAATATCCTCCTTCTCCCAGAAGGGAAATCTTTTCGTGTTAAGCAATTTTCGTTTCGTGTTAAAAGAAAATAAATGCATGAAAATACATAGTAGTTTTTCGAAACTGTTGTATTATTTCGTGTTAACCAATATTTCGTCTAAAGCGTTTTCGTATTAAGCGTATTTCACTGTATATGAATGTATGGCTGAAAACACATTAATTAGAATAATCATTTTATAATAAATTGATGGAAGAATGTTAGGAATATTTTTTTATTAAAAACATATTTAATAGGGATAATTTTGTTGTGTTATATCATTCATACTTGAAAAGCTATCAAAGGTCACCGTAGTTCATTCCTGGCTTTAAATTCATAAACCGATGTTGTTGAACTCAAATATAGTAAAAATAACAAATTATAGTCTTAATTCTACTAAATATTTGTCCTGTGTAAATGGGGATACAGCTGAATATTTTATAGAACTTAACATCTGTGAGGAATGAATGAATCTTCGGTTAAATCTTCTTAATCATCTTCTTGTATCTTCTTAAATTACATGATCTTTTGCTATTAATTCTAGTGAATCTAACACTACTTTACTTAAAACCTAAAAATTGGCTTATTGTGGAAGTTCGGAGCGCTCAGTGCCAGCTCAAGTGTTGTCCTCGCCACTTGATTGTGGTGTTTAAAAATTAAGAGGTCCTTTGCCAATAGTCATGTTGCCAAAAAGAGCGACGGTTAAAAAGTTTTCTACGAAAAAGTGGACTTTTGTTTATTTTATTTTACGCATCGAATGTGCAGATTTTTTGGTAATAATTATTTATTTATTTTTGGAGAACATAAACAACATAATAATTTGGATAATAAAAACATTTAGATATCACAATAAATTTTATACATTGTGGTTACAATATTAAATCAAGTCTCCCCTAATGACAAGAAGAAAAATATTTTTTCAACATAAAAAATAAGCATCTATTTATAAAAAAGAAGAAAGAATAGAAAAAAAAAAGAGAGTATTTGATATTTTGAAGCTGTAAAGCTGTAAAAACAAAACTTGTATATTTTGGCTCAAGCGCACTATTCATAGATAAATCCCTATCTCAGGTAAAGAAAACTCATAAACCCTCGCTGGTCGGTGACAAAAAACAACGCAAACCAAATACACCTCGAGAAAATCATCTAATTTTTACTTTTAATTTGTTTCTATTCGCTTAAATTGTATCTCTTGCATAACACGACAGAGAAGCAGAGGGCATTTCTATAAATACTGGCGTGTTTTTCGCACCCTTCACTGAAACGAGAAGTAAACATCATACACCCCCCCCCTTTCGTCAAACCCATCTCATCACGTGATCAGGGGTGCAATGGCTGGAGGGATATTATTAGCAGAAACCTACTGTTGCAGAGCATGCGAGAGACACACTAATGTTATTCTAGCCCAGAGATCATCCATGATCTTCAAGGGAAAAAATATGAACAAGAAAATAGGTTAAAAGTGTTATTTTCGCAGGAGTTGTAGATTTTCTGGGAAGTACGAAGTCTTAAATTAAAACAAGCGTAAAATTTGCATATAAATGTGTTTTTCTGCAAAGGGTAAATGACATTTTTAGGTTTAATGCTCAGGCACATTCATACTGTATTGTAAATCTGATTTAGCAATCAAATCGAAAGGTAAACAAATATAATTTGTTGAATTTATGCTCCTATCGAATAGCCATGAAAGCAATGTTAATTTTGCCTATTTGGGCTCAAACATTAACATTCTAGGCGACATTGCTGCTGAAATTAAAAGGCGTATTATTTCAGCTAATCGCTGTCTTAATGGTCTAAGAGATTTCTTTAAGTCAGAATTGATTAAAAGACATATAAAAGTTAAGCGATATAAAACAATCATCAGACCCTATGGATCTGAAACTTGAACTTTGACAAAATTACAGTCTGAACAGCTAGCTATATTTGAGCAAAAAGTTCTTTGATATACCTTTAGTGATGTGAATGAAACTGGATTGTGGAGACAGCGGCATACCTTTGAATTATATAAGCTATTTAAGGAAGCAGATGTCATTAAATCCATCAAGATTGGTCGTTTGAGGTTTGCAGGCCACATCTGCTGTATGGACCTCTCATCCTCGACGTTCAGAACTTTTATGGAACTTCTAACATGGAATCTTATGGAACATTCTCAAATCTGGATTGTTGTATTTATCGGAATACAATCACAGTGACGGCTTACAAATTCTTGAGGCAAAGAGTTCCTTTCCAAAATCAGGCCCTTCCTGCTACCCTTTCAAGTAGACAGTACATAGAAGCGATACTAAACCTGAGGCCCGTGGGAAGCATGCGGCCCTCAGGGCCTTTTTGAAGTGGCCCGGTTATGGCCCATTTCTCTGAGAAATTCCTTTATTTATGAAAATTTGGTGAGAAATTCTTTGTTAAGAATATCAAATATATCAATTTTGCTTTTTGCTGTTGATGTCATATGGGTGCGAATTGATATATTTTTTTCTTATTAGTGATAATAGACAACAGTGGAGTAGCAACCATTTTATGAGTGGAACTAATTTTAAACTATCTTTCATATTTTTCAAGCGGAAAATATTCGAAGAAAATAGATTCTTTTAAGACGATTGGGAAGTTGACTATTTTGTAGTGAAAAAAAAGCATAGTTCGGTAATTGTCTGATTTGTCACGAGAAAGTGTATTTAAAAAATACCAATAAACAGGAATCGTTCAATGACATTTTTCCTCGAAAATCTCTTTCAAAAGATGATAAATAGGCTTTCTTGAATAATCTTTACAACAGCAAAGGAGTGTTTTGTCAAAGGTAATGTCAAAGCGATAACAAAGGCATACTATGAAATTTGCTATATCATTGGTAATTATATGAAACCGTTTACATATGCAAAAAATGTTAGAGAGATTCTAAAATGCATCCCATTTAGAAAAAATCTGTGACAAAAATGAAAAATATATAAAATAATAATTAAAAAAGCAAAATAGAAGTTTAATTATTTTGATCAATTTTTTCACATTAAAAATTTTTTTTTATGTTATCTTAGTCTTAACGCATTTCTCCCCCCTTCCCCTCCATTAATCCTCATGTTGCGGCCCGCGTCAAAAAGCCATCATATGTATGCGGCTCGCGTGAAATAGCTACCATATGTATGCGGCCCGGCAGAAAAAAACGTTGAGTACCCCTGGTATATAGCATACGTTGCTAAACACGTACAAATGATAACAAGTAACAAATAAAAGCGCGTGTATATCACAAACCTAAGCAGAAACCGATTCGATCAATTGCCTTTTTTTCCGACTGAGTGACGATGGAGTATGGAGGTAGGCCTATGCCTAGAAAAAGACATGGCGTAATAATACATTTTTGCCACTGTTTCCAGTAGGCATACAGCTCCAAATTCCCAGTTTTTCGAAGAATTTGTCCAGAAATAGCAGTTGAAGCTTAAAATTATTTGGACTATGATCTTATTGAGGCAGAGTCAAAAACGAGACGTAGCCTGGAACCCAGACTCAGTTGGTTCATGCCTTGAAACGTCCCTGAACAAACTTTCAAGAGAATTACAAAAGAGCTGATTTTTCAATTTACTGCAGCAGTGAAATTGCTTGTTGAAATTATTATCCCAGTCTGAAAGTTAATGCAGTAAATCTCGGTTCAAATCGTATTTTCTGACTGTCTTGGCGGGTTACTAATTGCCCATCCCTGGTCTAATCTATAAAGAAGTATTCAAAATGTTAAGTTCACAGTCCAGTTAATATATATACGAGGGTTGATCAGAGAAAAAGTTTACAAGCCACAGGATTTGAAAACTACATATTGTGGAGAAATTTTGTTTCCCCAGAGTGGAGACAAATGGCACTAATTGTCATACAGCTGGTTTTCGAATAGGTGATGAAGTTTCCAAACGGTTCAGGGTGATTGAAAAGGTAAGAGCTTAGGAAATTGGTCTGGTTTGGAAGTGCGAGCCGCGTGATTCGATTTTTATGGGAACACATTCCAAAGAATGTGTCCGCATTTGGCATTCACAATCAAATCGTGAAAGTTTATGTTGAAGAAGCAATGAGCAGGCAACATGTAGCGAAACGGTGTCACTCTTTTCAATCAGGCAGACAGAATGTCGAAAAATCGAATAGAGGACGGGGAGCGGACGGCCAAGTTCTTTAAAGACAGAAATCAACACGGCATGAATTGAAGAAATGATTCAAAATGATCGACGGGTAATTCTGCGTGAAATCTCGTCAGAGCTCGGATTGAGTTCTGGTAGCGTGCAGCATATCGTTTCTGATGTGCTGCGATATTCCAAGACAGTGATGTGAAAACATCCGCTGAGACCTGGCTTAATGTGAACAGGGACCTGATTTCTACCAAGACGGGTTAAACAAGTTGGTTCTGCGTTCTGATAAATGCCTAAATAGACTTGGTGATTATGTCGAAATGTGATAGTCTTAATTTCCTTTTGTACTCTTTTTCTATTGTCAATAATTACTTCTTTATTTGACTTGTAACCTTTTTTTCTGATCACCTCTTGTATATATTTATATGTTCCCTCTCAATAAACTGACATATTTATATCATTTGTTTAAAAAATTACAGCTGAACATCAATTTTTCTGATATTCATAATAATAAAACACTATGCTCACTACACACACACAATACATAATTAGTAACAAATTCCACATTGATCTAAATATTGCCTTGTTTACTGAAAAAATGTTCCTCTTTTCAAAATAAATTATTTTATTGAGGTTGACACGAAATATAAACATACTGATTTGGTGCAAATCTATCAGCTAAATATACATGGCCAGCTATTTCTACAAAAATACATAACCTGGATTAGTGTAAGCGAATATTGAATGAATTCAGAAACTTTCTGTTATTAGGAATTTCAAAAAAAAAAATTATTTATTCCTTTACTGCTGTAGAAAATGATTGAGTTAAAACGCAGAATTAATTTAGAAATGCATGGAAAAATGTCATCTATAAGGATTAAAAATCAAGCAATTATTGTAAAATATCTGAAAATTGATCATATTTTTCCGTGAAACATTTATCTCACATACTTTTTAGATATTTGTACTCATCGTAGAAAGATTTTCAAGCTTAATTTTAACTATTATTTGCTTATTACTTTATTGAAAACAAAAACGACACCAATCAAGCTACATTATAATTCTAACATTCATTTGCATAGACTAAATAATTATTTTATGTCATTCGATTTACATACACTTTAATGAAATAAATATCTTTGCAAATATGCATTCTGTCCCTTTTATCTAAATATTGAAAACAAATGAATTAAGCTTTAAAATGGCATTTTATGCAATAAATATTAATATTAAATTAGGCATTAAGTTTCAAATCAAATATGTCTTGAATGTAAAAATACCGTATTTATTCGAATCTAAGCCTGTGACGGCTCTATTCACGATATTTTCACTAACAGTTCTCTTGGGGAATTTTTTTGGTCCTTAAAATTTATTTTATTAGAAAGCTTCCTCTGAAGAAGGGAACGTGAACATGCAAATTAAGACTGCTATATATAGTCTAGGCTTTCAGGTTGGGAGAGAGTGAAAGGATAGACTGCTAGTGGAGCAGTGATTAATCAAACTGAATGTGAGGCGTGGATATTTAGTAATGGATAATTGCATTACTTAAGGTGACGATCTGTCACTTGAGAATGAAACTATATTAGATAGCTAAAAAGTCAGAGCTATTGAATTCAGTAAGCGTATTAAGTATTTAAAGTCTTCTCATATCTCGCACACACATACCTCATTAATTGTCCTCATATTTATTAATTGAGTGTATATCTCAACTTGTATTGATCAAACTTGTGTTGTGGTTTGTGTTTTAAATAATTTAAGTCTTTTAAAGTATGACTAATCTTCCTTCCGACCTCCCCACACTGAGGGAAGAGAGAGCACTTCCCTCAACAAGCAGCACGTTTTTTCGAATGTTAATACTATGGAAAATTGGGTGCGGCTTAGAATCGAAGGAGGAAAAATTCGTTGGATGTTGGAAATTAAACATCATTCAGACAGTTAGAGCAATTACAGATTCATATATGGCTTTGAAACTTTTTAATACTGGTAAAATAAATTTACGATTCACTCCTTATAAGTTGTCATTTTAAATATTCTTAAATTTCGTTGTTGTTACTCATGCCACCTGTCTGACGATGTATTATCGAGGATCTCGAATTTCATCGTGACGAAGGGCTAGATGTACGCCAGTCGTTGGCCGAAGCTTTGTGCATCACACAGGTGACAGTACTTTTTCGCTCGGTTGCACCCCAATTTTGAGGGAGGGCCCCCTAGAGGTGGTATGGGACCTCCCACCAACCTCACGAAAGGATTTGAAACTAGACGACTATTTAGAGTCCCCCATGCCACAAAGGCACTCTACATTTAAACATCCATGCCACTTTTGGGATTCGAACCCAGGCCCTACGGCACAGCAGTCAGCTTCACTAGCCACTATATCGGATGTGCGGCTCTTAAGTTTCGTAAATATCTGGTATCGATAAATCATACATTTTACATTATATTTATTTTTTCACAAGAACTTTTTGAGAATTTGGGGTGCGTCTTAGAATCGATGGTGGCTTAGATTCGAGTGAATAAAATATGTATAAAAGCATTCTGCATTGAATATTATTGAATTGATGCACAGAGTTCATGTGCAAGACATCCCATTCAAATGTGTTTTATTCATACAGCACATCCAAGATGAAATATTCAAATTCATTGTAACATCAGGTAAAGAAAACACTTCAAATTAAATTAGCTTTCGTTCTACTTGCAAGGACCTCATTCTAAACGTTGAAGCTGATTAAGAAATATTTTCCTGTGAACTACAATAAAGAAGACACGAGACCCTACATTCTATATTTTATTTGGACATCCGATTGAATTTATGAGCAATCGCTTAAAGCGGCCATTGACCTCTTCATGCATCACAGGAAAGACAAATATACGCTCTCATATGTCATCATTCTCAGTCCATTTACTGTGTCATATAATGGTTGACAAAAGTAAGCCCTAGCCATCAATGTTTTCTACAAAAGGAATATTTTATGATAAACTTAGTTTCAAAATTATACATTTGTAAAAAATAATTAAATTCACATAAAATATTTTTATTCAATAGTTATTTGTTTAATATACTATATAATAAGAATTTAACATTTAAAATACGATAAAACTACGTATATTCCGAAGTATAACGTTCACTTTAACACATAAAAAGCAATATAATATATATATATATATAAAGCAATATAATATATATAACAAAAAATTAAGTCAATTTCTACTTAGGTCAAAAAAGAATCATTTTATTTAAGTTACTTTTTATTAAACAGTTACAATTAATATAAATATGTATATACATATGACAGAATCACAATATTAATTGGTAAAATAGAAAGCGATTTTCCTTGCAATTTTCCATTTGCTTTTCTATATATGGTGTTGGAATATTGTTTTTGTTTGTTAATATTTATTCAAAAATAAAATAGTATAGCAAAAAAAATGTCACATTCTCAGAAATCATGCCATCCCAGGTGGTATTCGAATTCACGATTAGTCCAACGCACTATCCATTGCGCTACAGCGACACAACGAACGATTTTTCTTTTCTATATATATGCTGTTGTACTATTATTTTTGTTTGTTACTATTTATTCATTTTTTAATTTAATTAATGAAGTAATATTTGAAAAAGACTGTATTAACATCAAGTGTCATACACTACAAGTTTAAAAAATATATTTGAGCTTGAATGAATGAATAGGAAGTATTTTATTAACGACTGAAAATTTGAACAAAATATATATTATATATATATATATACTGTGGCTAATACTTTCACTATCCTGACTATATAGTTATCTTAGGTTTATAACTATTTTGTGTATATTTATGAATTATATATATATGTTTGATATACTTCTTTCTGTCGCGCGGGAAAAATGGTTATTTCTGTAATCACGTGTTACGTTTTTCATCTAAATGTTTTTAGCATTGACTTTAAAATATACTAGTAATTATTATAGGCAATAATTTTATCGTTTTATATTAATAGATTGTGGTTTTATTTGTAATAACTAAACATTCTCTTGACATTTCTTACACTCCCTATGGCCCAGAGTATAGGCAAATACAGGTGAAGGTTGGCTAGCCGCAAAATTTTGTTTACACCCACAATCCTGGTTCCTAAGGCCAGGAGTTTGCTATAGTACTACTGTGACGAATATACTTTTACTATATTGACTAGTTATCTTAGGTTTATAACTATTTTGTGTATATTTATGAATTATTATATATATATAAAGTTGCATATATTTAGGGAGAGAGGGAACATACTAACTAACCTTGCATCTTGCGTATTTTACTTGTAGTATTTATTTTTACTTCCTTTCATAAAACTAATTAATTGTATGGCTATTGCACCTGTTTTAATATTTATTTGACTCTAAATACAGTTTTCTACAAAATGCCTGAAATTCGTTCATACCTTTCATTATATAGTTACTTACTATTAATTTTTAAATATTTCTCTGAAAGTTTTTATTTCTATTGCATTTCGCTATGTTTAAAATCCATTCGCACTAACTAACAATCTTAACAATTTAATACAAGTAATTAAATTTGATTGGCAAAAATGTATTTATCCTTGTAATTCTGTAATCGAATCTGTTCTGAGATGGGAGGAAATGTGTCCGCTCAGCCCACGAAATGTTATGTGTCCGCTCTGCCATACAACCTTAGAGAAAATCAAAAATAGCCGTTTACTTAATTATTTAGTTTTTTTAATCGAGAAATCTCTTTTAATCACAATTAAAAATATTATATTGACAGTGACAGGAATTAACCTCAAAGTATGAAAATGATAAGCACTTAAATATTTATTCAAATAATTTCATGTTATTTACTCCTATTTTTTTTTAAGAATGATGAGCTTTGTCAGACGCTTAACAGGAAATATAATTGTTAATATATAGTTTACACATATATAAATATATCCTCAGATTTCACTCACAACGAGCCCTCAGACTTTGATATTTGAGCATAAGAATCACAAGTTTATTCTGGATGAAATCTAATAAGACTTGCTGGTATGTGCAGTAGGCGGGCGTCTTAATTGCTACTACAGTTGGACCCTGGGACGAGGCTAGAGAAGAGACACCCCAAGGCGCTGAATTGGTCAAATCAAACAGCACGCGCTTCCCCCGACTTCCTGTTACGCATTTCCGTCCCTTTTCACGAAATCACTCCAACAAATATCCAGCAACCGAGAGTAAAGATGTTACACATCAAAAAAAGATGTACAAACTATTTAAAAAGTATAGTAGCAACAAAATTTTGTCATCTTGAAAACTAGAAACAAGTTTGTGAAAGTAAAACAATCTTATTGCAGACAGAAATGATTCAAGTTAACTAAAAACCGTGTCTTTAATTATAGAGTATTTGGCAACCACATTCGAATGCTTCTTCGAAAAAGGGATTAGAAATTCTCAAAGATGCCAGCAAGATAAGAAAAATATTATGATCGTATTCACATCTTTTCGAAGAACTCATCCGTCACTTTATTTTCAGTGAGAGTGTACTAAGAAAATATTACTAATATTCTCTTTGAGATTTTGTTGCGTAACTGGAAAACTTATTCGGTGTTTCATAGTTTTGGTTTGTTTTTAAACTCAAAATAAATGAGATTTTACTTGTGGAAATGTTTATAGTGAAGTAGCTTAAATGTTGATGATTGGAAAAACAGATAATATATATGCATTAATATACGCTTTCACAATAGTTACGGTAAATAATTCATTTGTTTTATTTAAGGTATCCGAACACGTTCGGAGTACTTTTTAACAAAATAGCCTACTAAAACATTATAAATGCTCTTTTAGGACTCAATACCAATAAATATTACCACACACACACATTTAACTATCAAAATTTAAAATAAATTGCCTGAATTTAACAAAAATCACAATTATAAGTGAAATTTTAGCAATATTTTTGAAAAACTTCAAAGCAGTTGGAGAAAAAAAGTAATAAACATATATTAGTAAATGTATTACGAAAACAAACTAGATGCATTTATCTAAAAAATGTACTAAAATTTTAATTTTTTATTAAAATTTGAAAATTTTAGAGCTGATTGAGTAAACATTATAAGAAATGTTACATTTTTTATGATACCATTATTTAAATAACAAGCCATAACTCAAAAAGTATTCAAACAATAAGAAATATTTTAGTACATTCTCTAGAAAATAACATAAATATCAGATTCAAAAAGTTTTATAGAAATACATTCGTAATATGTTGAGTTATCAGACTCGACGTGATAGATTTTGAGCAATTTATAAATGCCCACTTCTGGTAAATTAAAAACCCACTTACGGTTTTTCTAAATTTATAAAATTGATTGTAACTTGGCCTCTAGGTAGTGTAGAAACAAAACAAAGTATGTTTTTTAAAGTCAAAAGATAGCTCCATTCAATAAAATAAAAAAAAAAATATCTGTCTTGACTGAATTTGGTCATTTTCAACATGTTCGGATACCCCTTAAAGTATACATAGCAAAAAAAAAAATATTTCTTGTAAATTTTCATTTTTTTGCGTTATTATGGATTGATTACTTCCTCTCTCTTCCTTTTGTTTCCTCATTGTCAAAATAAATCGATTTTTAAAAATTCCGTTTTTGAATCCCCGTAAAATTCAATTAATAACATTAGTAAGGAGAATCGCATCTAAAAATAAAAAAAATTTTAAATTTGTAAGAGATTCACTCTAGAACCTCTTAATGATTAGGAGTCAGAATGAACACCAGCCATATAATCAAAACAAATATAATTTATTTTATCCGTTTATAAATCTAACAAACCCAGGGAAGGAAATGCACGTATATAAAGTATTGGAGTAACTTTTGGTAATGAACGTAACTCCTATCTCAAATAAGTGACTTCGGGTCGATTTGAATCTAATTACAATTTCTTGCTGACTGAACTGGCAGTTATTAAATTTACATATTAATTAATTAATTAATCGACGAGTTTCTCTCGTCTAACTTTCAATTGCTTTACGTTAATCTCAAACTTCTATCATCTAACTCCTAACCTCTTACTAACCTAAAAGTCAATGCTTAAATATACAACAGGATTTGCGTAGATCGTATCTTCTTCTTCGGGAGAAAGTTTTCAATTGAACAATATTTAGTTTAATAGAATTTCCCCGAGAGGATTAGGGAAAGGTACGCGAATAGACTCGTTACAAGGTAACTTTTATGTTCCTACGAATTTTATTACAAATATATGCGTTGTTTATGATGTGAATTTTTCGTTATACATTAGCGTGGATCATGATTATATGGATAATAAAATTATTATTTATCGGAATCTACCTGTCCTGTACGGAAAAGATATTCTAACTTGTGGAGAGTAGTAAGAGAAAAATAATTAAAAAATAATTTCAAAATTTAATATTGCCACAAAGAAGAGGAATTTTCGAAAAAAATGGAAACATACTTAATTTTGGTTAGATTATTTTAGATTTCAAACAAAACTATTTTTCTACAATGTAAGTAACCCAAATCGATGATTATTGATTACTGAGTAGTGATTAATACAATCTGTATTGCAATATTTTAAATCTTTAATTATTAATTAATTAATCTTTAATTTTTAATTAATATTTTTAATCTTTCTCTCTCTCTGCACCTTCGAATCAGTCCGATACAAGCTTTTTTTCGTCTTCCACTTTATCGTGTACTGTAATTTTGACAGAAGACTTTTTAAAAAGTTTAAAACTAAATTAACAGTTAAATGCATCTGATGTTTTTTTTTTATTTTATATCTATTTTGTAGATGTCTTCTCAACACTATAAATGTTAACAAGTAGCAAAATACCTGTTTTTCTTTATTAAAAATTACTTTGACTCTTTATTGTAAAATAGCTCAAATACCTAAACATCATTTCCTATATATATATATATATATATATATATATATATATATATATATATATATATAAAAAAAAAAATAATATATATATATATATATATATATATATATATATATGAGATGCCCTGAGTTGCAAGGAATTTTGCTTACTTATTAAATGCTTCATTATGTTGTAGTCGTGGCATAGTAGAGAAGACTTGAAAGTTGTAAACTTTTATTAGTTTCTTGAACAGGACCTTGCAACAATTCACACAAAAACTATTTATAAGCGAAAACACCGTCTGCTCCGAGTTTTATACTGGCGGTGAAGGTCGTACGACTCTTTTGTAACAGGAGTCGTGATTGGGTGCAAATGCACGCGAACAATTAGATTAAGATTAAGATTATAACGGTCTTGTGCCAAAGAATTAGGAAATAATTTAACGGGGTAAAGTTAAAGAGTTAGAAGAAGACATTATATATATATATATATAAGGAAGTACTTAATATAAAAATTAATTTATTTTATTTTATTTTTCCTTTCTTCTATACACCAGAGAAGAATATCTTTTTCGCAAAGGTAGATTTTGAAATTATGAAAAAAAAATTTCTATCCAATCTATTATACATATTGCATTTTATATTGTTAACAAAAACTATATATATATATATATATATATATATATCATTTTTATTTTTGACATTTGAGTCCATTTTTCAAACTTTTTAACTTAGAATTTGAATCTATTTTTGAAACGACTTTGCAGAAATAATATGACATTTTTAATCATTATATTAAAATAATAAAGATGAGAATAGATAAGGAAATTAAAATCACATTATTACTGGTATGAAGATAATAAAAAAAAGTCCAAAATATATAAAATATTCCATAATACAATTTTAAACAATCAATCTAATAAAATAAAAATAAATGATTCTATTCAAGAAATATAGTCGATGGTCCAAGATGCCCTTTAAAAAAGAATTTCAAAATATTTTTATAAATATAAAAAAAGACATGAAAAAGAAATTAAATATGTTATACAAAACACATGAAAGAGAGAGAGAGAGAGGTAATTAAAATCTATATATACCAAATTGAAACAGTGAAAATTATCTACATAAACACAGTTTGAAGGGTGATATTATTAGTAACTTAAAACCCGGTGTATAACGCATACCTATACTTTCAAGCTGAATTTTTAAAAAATTTTAGGTATATTCGTCGTATAGCACGCACCCCCTTTTTTGCAAAGAAATCTGCAAATTATAGTATACATTACTCTTGTGTTTTGAAGTCATTTATTAGAGGTATTATCCCAGACTTATGAAAAATAGTGCATTTCTAAAACTATACAACTCGTTTAGTTCAGAAGGCAAGTCGTTTCTATTAAGTAAACAGTATTTCGATATACGTATATATAGAATTTTTTTATGCTCATCTCTTCTCTTATTTTTAAAGCTATCGTTTTTATACTCGGTGTATAATGCGCACATTTAAGAGAGTTTCGATCTTATTATTTTTGTGTTAAAAGTGCGCATTATACACTGGATTTTACAGTATTTGGCGAAATAACCTTATCATACACAAAAGTCAAAGAAATGTCAATGTTGGAAAAAAAGAACTCTTGTGAAAACTAGAATGACAAAACGTATTTTTTTTTTTTTTTGTATTTTCATTGGATTGCGAAATAATACTTTTTAAATAAAGCTGGCTGGGTGGCGTGGTTGGTTTGTCGCTGGCCTTCTGCACCCAAGGTTGCGGGTTCGACCCCGGCCCAAGTCAGTGGATTTTCGTGATGCAGAAAATCAACAGCGGCCATGTCGTATGATTATACGGCATGTAAAAGATTCCTAGAGTGTCTGTTTGGCTTGGGTGCTCTCGGCAAAATTAAATCCTGGTACAAGTTCGCATCGTCCGAGCTTAGGTGCCTCCCTCTGTGGAGAAAACTGGGCGTCAAAATTACCTGCGGTGATTGGTATCCGCCTATACGGTGCCGCACTAAAGAGTGATACCAGCTCTTGGGGATGTACTAGGTCTGCAATGGTAAAAATACCAACCCGCAGCCCACTGGATAAAACAATACTTTTTAAATAAGAAACGAGAATTAAACTTAAGCACCACTTTAAATTAACGATACGCTAGACCTTATTGGCAATGAACATCGTATTTTTTTTTTTTAAATTGTTAGTTCAAGGCTGACATCCGAGCTTCACTCTGCTTGTTTTTCTAACAAGGTTGCGTGAGAATTTCAAAGCTTAAATTAGTTTAACATGTATAATTAACAGGATATTTATCCTTTTCCGAATTAGGTCTTTGACAGTATCGGGACTCAAATTCAAAATTCAATGGTTAACAAACCTCACGACTTTAATCATTGATCTGGTGGCCGCGGTAGCCAAGTGGTCTAGGCATCGGATCATGGCTAGCATGTCATGAGTTCGATCCCAGTACCACTAAAGACCCGCCGTGTAGGGGAGCGATGCACGTTAAATATTTCAATGCTCAAACGTCCTCCCGTTGGTGTGGTGTGGTAGTTAGGAGAGGGGGTGCCAGCTCAGGTGTCGTCCGCGTCACTTGACCATGGTTCAAAATTGCTCGGACCGTCCCCAAAAGCCCTCGTGTAGCTGAACAGTGGGACGTTAATATTCACTTAATCATTGATCTTTCAAAAATCATATTATTCTAGCTGAAGATATTTAAAAAATTCCAATGTATTTAAATTGATTTTTACTTAGTTTTTTCATAAACTACAAAGGATTCAAATCATTAATAATATTTTTAGTACTTTCTTTTTTTCCAAGTTGATATAATATAAAAACATTACTTATAGATGAGATATATCTGATTGTGTGTTGAAACATATAACAACGTTTTTAACGTGATTTATTTTTGAAAGCTAATATTTCCGTTATTTTCACAGCTACTTCCATATGGACATTATTAGTTTAAAAGTCAATGCACCCAGCGGTATCCTTAAGAAATTATTTTAACATTTGTTATTGCATATTTAAAAATATCTTTTTACGTTTAGTGTGAATTGTAAGGATTTAGACTCAACAAAAACAACTCAGGATACTTGAAAAAGTAAGAAACTAGGTTCTTAGTTCTCTTGGTTTTTAAAGATTCCATATTTTTTTTTATTTCAGTTCTATAGCTCTAATAATTTGAGATAAAGTTTTTCAAAATGAACTCGAGTCTAAGAAATTCATTCCATATAAGATGAGAAAATTCTGAAAAAATTTTGGCTTTAATATTTTCTTACTTTATATTTGAGTTTCAGGGGGATAGAAGAATATAATTCGGCATTGAAAATAAATAATAAATGTTAGTTTATATTGGGTATCGTATTTAAGGGAACATGGTACGATTTAAACAAAAATTTTAATTTAAGGATTTTCAAAACTTTTTTGGTTGCCTCCTATGTGTGTATACTATGTAAAACAGATTTTGGCTCAAAATTTCATAAAAAGCTTAACATTTAATTTTTTAAGGAAAAACCTTGAACTTTTTGAAGTGATTTTAAATACTACTTCTCCCCTACAAACATTTACGTACACGCATGAAATTTTATTTACAAGTACATCAAACTATGTGTAACAAAAATTGTTATGTGTTTTGCGGTAACATGTTTGGTATTCGTACTCTACTTCTTTTTATGAATGCTTATTGAAAATTTCTTAAAAAATGCATAAATTCTGAGTTAGTTATTTTTAAAAAATTAAGTATTGCTTTGAATCAAAAATGCATACGAACTTTTGTTACATATATGATTAGCAGTAGATAAAAAACACTCAAATCATTAGGCAAAATAGAAAAAAAGCCGTAGAATTTTAAATGAGTACAAGCTAGTTATTTTATCTTTCTGAGATAAAATAACTCTTGCTGATTTGATTTGCCATAGACAACGAACGTAAAAGCTATCATAATTTTGCGTTTCTTAAGTTAAAAGCTTTCAAAGTTTGTGAGTTTGTAGAAAAGCATATAAAGAATAATTTAGGTGGGAAAAAAATATTTTTGATTTTTTTTGTCAGATTTTTCTCAATTGAATCGTATTGAGTCCCCTTAAAAAACTGGAAAAAATAAGTTTAAATTAAAAATACCGTATTTAATCAAATCTAATCCGCACCCCCAATTCTCTTTCATGTTTATGAGAAAAAATTTTAAAAAAATGTGTAAAAAGTTAGTCAATAACCTATATATAAGAAATTTAAAAAAATAATGAGAAATAATAAGTTAATAATTTATTTATTTTGCCAGTATTAAAAACTTTCACATTCATACATGAACCCATAATCGTTAGTATCATGTTACGAAAATGATTCGTCACTTCCACTGTCACAGCTGACTTCGAAATTGGTGCCAGCATCTCCATTTACCCACACGATATAGAGTTACGTGCCATCTAATGCATTTATTATGCAACATTTTTCAAAAGAAGGTATTATAGAAGAATGGAAAAGAATTATTAAAGACTTCCGAACATTTGCAAGCAAAAATCATAGTTTGCTTATGCCATCGACGTATATTTGTTTCATCCGTGTCAAATTTTCAGTGGCCGCTGCTCTGTTTCTATTTTTTTCTGCATATAAAATTGCCTCCCTTTTCATACTTGCGGCACAGTGAACTCGTCTGGATACTATTACCGATATTTTTGATGTTTCGGTATTAAAAAAAAGCGTATACAAAAAAAATGTCTTAAATAGGAGCAGACAATGATGTTTAGGATAGACTGAACACTGGAGATAAACTAGGGTTTGCAATCCCGTGTCATATTTTCAATCCGGGATTTCGGGAT